>JAKTWU010000013.1:0-69989 GCA_030582435.1 Taiozyma onychis
AGATGTCTCGAAGCTAGCCTTGGTCTATCATGAAATCCCTGAGGACTGACTAAATACACTTTAGCACTAAAGTTGGAACAGTCTAACATAAAATACCATCCAAACTTGAGTCTTATTCTCCAAAATTAGATACACTGATGAGAATAGGCAATACCCGCAGGTTAACCCCTTTTCTAAGGAAATTTCTACAAAGTTGCTCGATGCGTGTGAGCTCATGTCACGCCACTAGACAATAGTGATGAAAGCAGCCCAGCAAGGGCTCCAAGCTCTGACCATCTCTAATGAACGTGAAAGATTTTCAAGATACCAGAATTTTGCTTGTTTGGAGTTAAACATGTCATTTCAGAGTATTTCTCTGGGTTCCTCGTTTCAGGTTGCTGCTAGATGATGGACTGATAATCCAGCAGTTTTTGCATCCTCCTTGTCCGTCTCTCCGACTGAAGTGGTTTTATCAACTGAAGTGGTTTTATCAACCTGTTTAAAAGTGAGATGAATTCCTCTACTAATCTCTCCGCTTCTTCGAAGTTGATCAAGCCTCTTACAACTTCTTCCAGATAATAGTGCGACTTGCTCCGCTTTTGATAGGAAGAAACTCTCTCGTAAACTGATTTTCGAAGAAAAGTAAAACTCTATAGTAGCTGCAGATTCCAGCGTCTAAGATACAGAATGGGCCCAATCACTGAATCCGATGGCGATGGACAATAGCCAGTAGTCCTGTCAAAGTCAACTTCGCTTTACTCACGACAGTATCAGAAGCTGGGGGAAAGAAGTCGATTAACTGGAATACAATTATTGGCATTTAACAGGGAGAGTTAGAGTATTGGCATGACAAGAGAGGCTTGAATCGACAATTACCTACTTTGGGTAATTTTTAAGCCCAGAAATAATTCCCCGATTGAATTACAAAAACGTAGATTTCCGCCCTCGCTGCTGCTTGCATGAAATTTTAGATTTATATGCATGATATTATTTATGCACCGTAAGAGGCTTCGGCAATCCGATCAAATTTTAAGGTCCCGCTCTGAGCACAATCAGGTTTCAATAAAGTCTAAACTGGGCAACTTTAAGATGCATCAATTTTACCATCCTCTGAACAGTAAACTAGATGTGGTTTTAGTCTGCTTAGCACTCAGTATTTAAGTTCTTGGAGATTGGAGACATTTCAATTGAATAATTGAAACCTGCACCCAATTGTTTAGATTTAGAGCTAAAGATTTGAGTGAGGTGATTAATCGGTAACTAATCAAAAACTTCTAAGAAAACATATCCATAAGGGTTCAGTCAACTGAGCCCAATCATTGTCAAAGCAAATGCATGGCTTTGCATAGTGTCAAGCCACTTTGAGCTTTCAGAAACTGAAAACTAATGGTGTGCAACTCAGACGTAGCAATCTGTTAGTTAACACCAGTATAGGCACTGTACTCTATTTAAGTGAAAATATGCTTTGGTATCCTGCGAGCAGATTGTATTCGGTTACTTTTGGAGCAATTGTGACTTCCTATTTGGGAAGTTGAGTGGATTTTGAAGGTACTTAACTTTGATTGAGTGCATCTTAACATTGCACTTGAAATAAAGTATCTTTTATTGGTTCGTATGGATACACATTGCTCTTGCATACTTGTAGACCTATGTTCTTTTCTTCAATTCTGGCCCATCAAGATTTGAGAGATTTAGGCTTCATGGGTAAATCTTTCATTTCAAGCTGGGTCTGAGTTTTAGTGGGAGCTTGAAGTTGCATCTTCCAGAACCAGATATCGGTGCTTCTTTAGCTACTACTGTGTTGATTTTAATCTATTTTTGATCATATGTGTAGCTTCTTAGCATCTTTTCAGATAACAATCCGGTCGACATTGAATTGTGTCTCGTCAGAAAAGGTCTGTGAACCCTGAACTCATTATTGAAGATGTGGATATGCATTTCGATCAAATGACTTTAATCACTTATTGGATCCCTTACTCCTTTTTGCTTTTTCAGTCACCCTCAAGGATCCTTTGCTTGCCATCAGGTGTCATTACAAGTGATATTTCGCTAGATTGTAAGTGGTCTCATGGTATGACCAAAATCGGAGCAATTTTCTTTAATTCTACATACAATGTGGAGCTGATTTTTAGCTTCAGAGATTTTTGAGGAACCTTGTTCCCTGTAAGACTCTCAGAAGCTCGCTCGCACACTCGCTGATTCTTCCCAACTCTTGAGGACATATAGAAACAACCGCGGCATTTCCGACGGCAAACCTCGATTTTCCGAGATCGACGAGATATCATTTAGTAATTGAAATTTGTTTGGGAGCTGGCAATATGAATAATTTTCACTCGAAACGAAAGTAGTGTAATCAATAGTGATTAATTTTGTATTGCCTGGAATAAATAGTTTAGCTTACAAACCTAGATCTGGTGACTGTTGCACATATTTAGTCTGTAAAATGAAGAGCTTGACAAATATTCGTCAAAGAGATACATGTCGCTTTATAAATTACAGGTAATTAACGATCCACATTATAAATATCATTGTATTGCCTATATTCTAAAAGTAGCATGTATACGCGTTAAACATATTATCATTAAATTAGCGATTCCACCTTCAAACTTTGTAGATCTTCCACTTGAAATATTTCTCATTAGGATTAACAAATTCCCTGTCATTACTCTCTTCATATATGAGGCCACCACCTTCACCCTTGGCGATCAAAGCTCTAAGGTTATAAATTAAATTTTCGAACCTGAAACCACCTTGGAGGTTTCTTTTAGCCTCTTCTAAGACAGCTTCTTTACTCACATAGTTCCTTTTGAGTTTTTTACCCGTGAGTTTTTCATAATGATCAATAACATCACCAATAGTGACCTTCGAGGAATAAACTTTGATAGTATCTGGTATATCTTTGAATTCGTGTTGTGTTATCAGGGCCGAGAGTGTATTGCCAATGTCTGAATAGAAGGTCGGGTTAACCCTGGTTGATTCATCCCCTATCACATCTACCGTATCGTCCTCATCTGCGTTTTCAATATGGGGCAAGAAGCTACCAACAAAGGATTGGTTTTCGTTAATGTGGAACCCAACATAGACATCAACCGTTTTAATTCCGTTCTCCCTAGCACGCTTCGAGTGCGCAGCCTTCAGTTCAAGGAAATCATAGATATGTGAGTCATCTGTAATACATTCACAGCCAAATTGAGAAGGGAAGTATAGTGGGATCTTGTTAGCAATGACAGCAGGAAGGACTTCCTCAAATTGAGAGAAAGGGAATTGGCCCAAGTTTATAACGACATCGACTCCATTGAAGGCCTCATCGAATGAGACGCCAGGTGTGTGATAATATTTGACAGAGGGAGATTGTATGGTTTCTCTCCCAGTGGAAGTGACTAGTCTGATTGGCTTAGCAATTTTCGAGTTGAACGGCTCTCTTAGCAAAGCTCCAACAACATGCTTACCCAGGGAACCGTTAACCCCATAGATTGCAATGATTATCATATTGTGAAGTAAGCAAACAGGCAGTAAGAAAACAGTGGGACCAAATAACAATTGTATAAGAATAAATTGAGTGGCTGCGGGTTGATATTGTTTCTCAGTTCTCAAGTAACAATATCAAAAGGATGTTGAAGAAGTTCACTTAAAAGTCGGGGTTATAATCTCGTTTTTTTCCTTTATCTTCTTTTCTTTACCGAAAATTCGAGAATTTATAAGTCCGCCTCTTGATCTCGGAATTCCGTCAAGTCAAGTCCAGTTATCAGAGAGGTATAATTGCTTTTCAAAACTTCATAAGCAGTCACTAAACACAATCGCGCTGCTTGCTGGGTACAACCATATGGTCCAATTCCATAGAGATTCACCTGAGTTTACATTTTCTCTCTCTCTTTCTGGTTCTAGGAGGTGATTCCATGGCATCAGGTTTATAGCCACCTTCCTCTCAAAAACATTAAATTCCTTAGTACACACGGTCAAAGGCGTTGAAATACTGTAATCAATCTTGCTGATTTTCCTCTTGTTCGAGTCATCGTTGACCATAAAGTCAAGTTACTCATCCTATCCCATTTTGGCACGTTGATGACGTCATTGCATGCACCAAAACCAAATATGGAGTCAAAATCAGTAGGAGCATTCATTGATCCCAAAGGCATATTGTACTATTCTACGACGCTGAGGAGAGATTCAAATCTTTGCCCTCAATGATCACGCTTACAACTTGAAGGGGGTATTGATCTATACAGCGAAAGGTTCTGATATTAAGACCCAAGCAAAGTGGGTTCAAGGGTTAAGTATGTGCTATATTTACCACAAGGAGAAATGTCATTAGAGCTCAGCAAGTGTTGAGATCTCTGGGGAATTCACTCTATGGGTAGAAGGTCTTCAGAAAAGAGATTGTATCTTAAAAGTGCTGAACAAAAGATCGAGTTTATATATTATACCAGAAGCTACTTATTGTCAAAGATCTGACTTTACAGCAGTTCTGAATATTCTGATGAGAATGGCACTTTCATTCCCAGTGCAATATGTGTAATCTCTAATTGCTTGAAGCGTCAGGGCACTAGTCCTACATGGACTTGATACACAATGTTAAATCTGTGGAGAAATTTCTTTTACTTCGATTTTGACACAAAAACGTTTCCAAGAAGAGCAGACAGATCCTTCTTTCTACTAGAAGGACCCGTGTCTCCCGATGCTTGAGGTTTCCTACACAGACACTACTGTCTACCTCCTTATTACCCTGTGGTACACACTCCGTGAGCAGGGCCTTGTGGCGTTTTTCCTGATGTTGCTATGCTTGTGCTACTTCTCTAGTATGTACGCCTTTTGAGACATTATAACAGATATGTTGCTAACAAACTAGCAGTTTTCAAGCTCCCATTCATCATTATCACCAGACTAAACTTCTTTTATTACCAATCAACGTACTCTCAAAGAGCCACCTTCTATGAGTACGTCGCCACGAGATTTTTGAAGTTTTCATTCAGGCATTGCAATCCCAGAACCATTGGTGGCATGTTCATGTCCCATAACGTTGCTCGAGCATTTTCAACTTACAGGCGCTATTCACAGGGTCACACTAAAATAGCTGATGTCAACTTGAACTATTTTGAAGAGAATGGCGTCAAGGGCCTTTTTGTCAGTTCCAATTGCCGCTTCAACAAGTATGACGTTGACTTAATGATACTATATATCCATGGTGGTGGTTTCATCCAGGGCTCACCTTGGTTCTACTCAGAGATGCTATCTGTAATGTTGGTTTCATTGAATCAGCAAGGCTTCAAGAACCCCGCTATATTTGCTGTTGATTACAGGACCGATGACTTTGGTAAAGATTTATGGAATTTGAGCGAGTGCTGGTCTTACTTGACTGTGAAATACCCAAAGGCACACTTGGTCATAAGCGGCGATGGTTCAGGTGGCTTGTTATCGTTAGCATTGCTTTTCCATATTGCTTCTCCTTATCTTCCGATACCCAAGCCTGATCCACCTTTACCTAGACCTTCAGCTCTTATTTTGAGTTCACCATGGACAAAGTTGTTCTACACAGAGACAGAGAGAGAAGAGACAGAGGATTATATAAACTCGGAAATTATGAACAAGATGTCCAGAGATTACCTTGGTGAAGAGCAGTTCAATCTAATAAGGTCGCAGGTGAAAGCTATTTCACAGGGCTTAATGGATTTTGCCAACTCCAAAATTGATCATTATCAAAACCCCATATATTGTGCCCCAGGGTTCTGGGAAAAGGCTATACCGAAATACGGATGTATTGTGATGTATGGAGATGAAGAGTACCTTAAGGAAGAAATTGATGAATTGATGGAAGTTATGTCGGCTCATGGTAAAGTGAAAGGGGAACCTATGGCTGGTCAAGCTCATGACTGGCCAGTGGTTACTTTCTATACAGAGAGATGTGAGGAATTGAGAGAAGACGGTATTCAGTATATCACTGGATCTTTGAGTAGGATGTTGCTTTGGAATACCGAGTCGTTCTTTAATAGAGATGGGATCGTACCGATAGATATAGAATACAACTAATTGAATCACCATACCGTATATACACTCTTTGATTACTCGTAAAAGAACAGTTCCATTGGTGTATTTCTATAGACATTCATGCTTGGTGAGCTTATTTCTTCTTATTCTTCTTTCTATTGTTCTTTTTCTTATTCTTAGGTTTTGATTCAGTGGTAGCAGGAGTGTCGATGTTGGCATCATCTTCTGGTGATTCTTCTTTGTCTTCTTCAACTTCAGCTTCAACTTCAGCTTCAACTTCAGCTTCAACTTCAGCTTCAACTTTAGGTTCCTCGGCACTTATATCCACATCATCGAAGCCTTCAGTAGGTGGGGTTTCCACAGTAGTTTCATCATCTTTGATCTCAGGAACAGGAGTTTCATCATCTTTTTCAATTGGAGCAGTCGAATCTCCCTCTTTCTGTTCTTCTTTAGCTTCTTCTTGTGGAGATTCTTGTTCAGTTGGTGATATTTCTTCAACAATAGGCTCTGATTCAGTCTGGACCTGTTCAACGGTTGGTTGCTCCTCCAGTGGTTCTTCAGACTTGACTTCAATGGTTGGTTCTTCTTGCACAGTGGCTTCTTGAATAGAGGCAGTTTCAGGTTTTGATTCCGGAAGTTCTTTGGTTTCTTGTTCTTGTTCTTGTTCTGCGGCTGGCACTGATTCAGAAGCCGATTCTTCAATAGGAACATCGCTTTGACCATCAGTAGCTGCTGGGTCATTTACAGTAGAAGCAGTAGCACCAACTTCAGTAGCATCCTCCTCCTCATCCTTATGAACCGGAGATGGCAAAGGTGTACGATATTTGTACTTTGCCAAATCTTTCCGATCAACATCCAAGTAAAATTCTCTGGCAGGAACGATTCTTCTTTCAATCTCACAAGCTTTCAACCATTCAGGTCTGACAACTGGGATATTGCTATCTAGAGCCTTTTGCCATTGTGGACCTAAGCCTAAAGTCGCAACGAAATGAGTGGTATCCACGGTGACTTTATCTTGTAGCGGTTTAGCACCGACAGCTTCCAAGGAGCCGATGATGTCTTCACGTGAAATGTTTTCCTTCTCCTCAATTTCACCTAGACACACAGTGATACCTGATAAATCGGTCATCTTGTGCGTTCTAATGTGGACTATCTCAGATAGGTAGACACCAGCTGTGGTGTCCAGTCTTAGGTAAAACTCGTAAGGTGTATCAATTGGTAGACCCGAAAGCTTCGTGGTCTTGGTGACCAGTGGGTTTGGAATCTGACCAAGTCTGGAGCCGTTTTTATACAGGGTTAATGATTTGATGGAGGCTGAACCAAGATCCAACTGATCCCATTCCAAGACAGCACTGGTTTGAGTGATATTCTTCACCTTCAACACCGGGGCCTTTGGCTCGTTCGTACCGTACATCTCTAGGATATCCTCCTGGAAAGATTCGAACTGTTGTCTTTCGATTTGTTCCCTTTTTAAGTCCTGTTCACATTTGATGGTGATTACAGATCCAGCATTGACACCGTCTGGCAATAAGATGGTGGGAAACTCGATCAAGTGGTGGTCCTTCGTTAGCAGCAAGGCCAATGAGGCGTCCAGCTTCCCTACTGTAAGCGAAACCTCGACCATTGTGTCTGTTGTTGTTGTAATTGGCTGTGGTGGCTGTGTTGTTGTTGTTGTCGTTGTTGTTTGTTAAGTGATAAATTCAATTTTCTCAATTTCATAGGGGGTGGCCCGGTCATAAAAAGGCTCAAAGGTCTCAAATTGAGAGGATTTGACAGTGATGGGGCAAATGAAGGGGAATAATACTGGTTGTGTATTGCCTGGGACAATATTGACTCGACTCGCTCTTTTGATTGGACTTTATAGCGTTCAATTGCGAGAAATGAGGCACTTAATACCCAATAAACACTCTTCAACAGCTACAACAACCACTACAACTAACTAAACTCTATGACCTGCATTATCAACACTAAAATTGACCGAGAAAAATGTATAGGAAGCATCCCCCAGTGCTTCTTATCACTCTCCAGCCAATCTTCTGACTCTTCTGAGGACAGAATCCTTTTCAGGATCGTATGGATGCTCCTTTGATGGGATCTCCAAAATGGCAGGGAAGGCAGCGGTGAAGCCGTCCACTCTCAGTCTGATCTGCTCAGCAATGTGCTGGTTGATCAGCAGGATGGCAATGTCGTCTCTGGTCTCGACGTACTCTGTGAAGGCGGCGTCGATCTGCTCAAACGTGGTCTTGGAGTCCACGGCGAAGAAGTTCTTGTTGCCAGAGGAGTCGTCGATTTGGCCTACACCGGCCAGCAGCATCCCCGTGATGGTGTCCTCGTCGCCGATGACGGCGATCAGTGAACGATTCTTGTTGGCGTCCGACATTGCTTTCTGTTTTGTGGTGTGGTTTGTGTGTGAATTAGAGGATAAACAGCACTTTTGATGTCAATTTCATTATCTTTTTCTGCTTCTCGAGACTATTTTTCATTCATTGTGAAAATCAGCCATAATGAATGAACCAAATACCACTTTCTTGGGGCTTTATATATTCGAAAACAAGACGATAAGACCCCAAGAAGATGCTGTGTCTGCTCCAAAGAAGATCATTCACGACTTCCTCAAGGATACTGGCCGGCCACTCCAAATGGGCCAACATCAAACATGACAAGGCCAAAAATGATGCTCAAAAGAACAAGATCTCGAACAAGTTGGCAGGTGCCATCGCTGTCGCTGCTAAACGTGGGTACCATTCTTCTCTCTTTCTCTCAAAAGTTACAAGTACTAACACTTTCCTTCTCACAGTTGGAGGTGCGGACCCATCCACAAACATTCGTTTAGCTGCTGCCATCGAGCTCGCAAATAAGAACAATGTCGTGAAGAAAGTGGTTGAAAATGCCATCAAGAGAGGCGCTGGTCTAGACACAGGTGCCAATAAAACCAATGTCGAGACCGCAGTGTATGAAGGGATTGCCCCAGGTAATGTCTCTCTTGTAGTGGAGGCCCTAACGGATAACAAGAATAGAACCTTCAGTCAAATCCGTGGAGTGTTTGGGAAGTATGGTGGTAATTTGAGTCCTACGATTTTCCAGTTTGATAGAATGGGGTTTGTTGTGATAGATGTCAGTGAGATTGACACCTCCTTCGACGATTTGTTTGAAAAGTTGATTGAGATTGAAGGTGTTGAAGATATCGAAGAGATTGTTTATGATAAAGAGCGTTCTATCGAGATCATTACCGAGGTTGCCAATGCTGGTAAAGTTGCTAATGACGTAAAGAAACTACAAGAGTTCAAAATTAAAGAAGTGGGGATCAGTTACATACCAAAGGAAGATGCATTAGTTGAGATTTCAGATGAGGATACACAGGCTAAATTTAACAAATTCATCAATGCGTTAGAAGATGTCGATGATATCACAGACTACTTCACCACTTTAAAAGAATAAACAGAGACATAGATGATTAGAGGGGTACATGGGTTCACTGTTCATAGGGTTATAAACAAAAACATACATGCATATTACTATTTGTGATTAGCAAAACAAACCAACTATATGATTGGACCTTCATTCTCCCTTGGTTATTCAGTCATTTTTCTGTAGATGAAGAGCTCAGCTTCAACCTTAAAAAACAACAACATTAAAATCTCCTGAACAGAAGCACAAGAAAGAGGACCAAACGATTCATTATCAATAAATCATCATATATTAACTGTTTTGTGATAACCGTGTTTAAAAACTTCCCATAAAAAAACTATTCTCCTTGTATAGATAATTGACATCAGCTATGTGTGAGAGTTTATTCAGATTTGGCTTCTTCAACGTACTTCTGGACATCATCGTGAGATTGCTTTGGGTTGGATCTACTTAATCTTAAAGAGTTGTCGTAGGCGAATTTTCTGTAGGTGAAGTAACAGGCAGAAGAACAAGCAACACCCATGGCAACGAACAATGGGGTTAATTCGACTGGGATACCGATACCACCGGAGGATTTCTTAGCGGCGTTGAATAAATATTGAGAAGGTCTCATTGTGGAATGTTAATAGATAAGATGGTTGATTAGTCTCTAATAGACAGTTGTGACCTTGTAATTTTGATTTTTTTTGATTTGCTCCTTTTTTTTTTCTCCAATTTGGTTGGTCAGTTAACTATATGGTGTCTGGGTGTATATAGACTTCCCCTTTAGGAAGTAATAAAACGGACCAGTCCTACAACAAACAGAAAAAAAACATTCAAAGAGACCTCTAAATTAACCGTATATACACACCGAACTGAAAGCTTCGTCCAATTGAAAAAAACACATGCAAAAAATATGACAATATATAACACAGATCTAAGAAACCAAAACCACACATCAAAAAAACACAAGATCTTTTCACAGTTTGAGCAAATAGTCCTTGATAATCTCGTAACTCCACCAACTGACAGCCATGGATGGGATCACTTTGAACAAATTGGCAGTCAACCCTTTATAAGCACCAAAGAAACCCTCAGTCTTGAAAATGGTGACAAGGGCATTAGTGACACTTGTATATTTAAACCCCAGTTCATTCTGGCCCATGGTCAACACTTGGAATCTTCTTCTCAGTAGATCAAATGGATAAGTCAATGTTTGTGCGATACCACCTGCAACGGCACCCATCAGGAGTTTTGTCGTTGAAGAAGATTCAGGGATCAATTCCTTCAGTTGTTCATACACTGCAAAGTTAATGGCAACATAAGGGGCAACTCCCAGAGTCGTTGGCCAAATACCACGGTATAACGATAGAAACCCACCTTCCTTCTTATAAATGTCAATTAAAAGATGCATGAAACCGGGAGGATGCGCAACAGATCCAGCTTTTGATTTGGAAAGTTTGGCCAAATTGGCAGTTTGAATCGACAGTCTTGTTCTCACGAGGTCCAGCGGGTATGTCGCCACAACTGAAGCAGTACCACAAGCACCACCAGCGATTAATCTCTTCCAATTGGATAGTTCCTTCTCATCAGGCTTCAACCAAAGCATCTTGATTTCTTGATATACAAAGAATTGAACAGCACTGTAGGGGAAGATTCTGATACAATTTAGCCCATTACCACGAAACAAACCTTTAAAGCCTTCTTCTTTGTACATCTTCCAAATCGTGGGGAAAATCCCATTGTAATGAGATGCACCGGGTCCCTGGACCTGGAACAAGATTTTGGCTCTTTCAAAAGGCGAAACCACTGTTCTAGAGATGGCACCGGCAAATCCACCAGCAACCAAGGAGGCAATACTGTCCTTTTGAAGCCACTGTTTTATATCATTTTGCGTTAGACCGGACATTTAATAGGCCTTTTGGTGTTAAGACCTTGTGCTTTTCAACCTGAATCTTCTATTAATTTTTCACTTTTTTCATTTTCGTATGGAGAAAAGTAGCCAATGTGTGGTTAAGAAGCCCTGTCCATAAATATCCAGGCGTTAAGAGCCCAAGATCAAAAGAGGCTGAGATCAGATGTGAAGATGTGAGCATTCTGAAATGAAAGAAGGAAAGTTTGCCCACCTAAGAAGACAGAAAGTGCCCATCTTTAAAACCGCTGAACGATCACACCACTTTGGCAGCTGTGTAGAGTTTGACACCTGATTCCACTACATCTCATGTGTGTTGCGAGTCCATTTTCCCTTGAGTCACCGGGATGAATCATCCCACAAAGAATCTGGGGGAATTTTTTTTATTTTTTTGTTTGCTGCTAAATCGGGCTTTGCCCTGCTCCGGGTTTCCTGAAGATTGGGACTAGGCCACTATTTTGCCTTTGGGCACAAAACGAGTCCCACAGTCCGCATTACCGGAGGGACTAGTCCCATTTTATCAATGTGATAGTCTGATTGTCTCCGTTTCCCCAGATTTCCACCCCCTTGTGGGACTGGCGCCAGGCACCATGATGCAATTCCCAGACCGTTCTAAAGTTCCATGTTTCCCAGGCCAGGCGGAAAAGTTAGCCAATCTCCCTGTTACCATTAGTCCCGGCAGAATCCCGTATAACCGCTGTAGTCTGATAATGAAATGAGTCGATCCTGCCAACTCATATAGTCAGAAGTATATAAGGACAGGACCCACCCCATATTTTGCAACCATGTCCTCCTGTTCCTCAGTGCAAATACTCCACACAACTTACACATAAACATAAAACAGTCATAATGGTCAGAACTTTAATCCTAAAGAACTTTCAAACCTCTGCTAGAATCACTCTGCAGTCCACTATCATAAAGCCAAAGCCACTATTTGGCTCCAGATCGCTATCTGCTTCTTCACAAAGTCAGTACTCTCTGTACAACAAAGAGCCGGCTACACAATCTTCTGAAAAGACTTTCGAACCAACCATCTACTCTGATGGTGAAGTTGAGACTGCTGGTCCAGCTACCAGAGTGTGAATGCACTAATAGATTATACGCTAAAAAAAGTGAAAAGGTTACAATAGCAGTTGAGGTTCTGGTAAATCTCCCGGTGCTAGGTTTGATGATTCTTGTTATATATACCTTTGAGGGTTTGTATTTATCCTTGTTACGAAATTTAATGAAATGGTTTTCCATCAGTAATTAATCACACGTAGTATTTATCTTGTTCATTGCGAAGATTTATAGCGAACATCCACTGACCAACAGGTTGTATAGTGAAGTGGATCTGACCCCACACATATCCTGATCCCCTGATGCTTCTTTCCTAAAGAGATTAAATTGTACAATATAAAGAATCTACAAGACTTCTCACACTCACACTGCATGATTTGGATTCATTTAAAAACGTAGTCATATTTGATACCATCGATACTGCTACCACTCATACTGGACTTCACATACTTAGCAAACAGACTCTTGTCTCTGATTAAGACACCAGCACTCTCTTTGTTCAATGGATCAGTGGCGTTAGGTTCCAAGAATAAGAACAAGAGCCCAACTAAGATGGAATTCAAATTCAAAACTGGCGACCAGTCTTCTCTTAGGATGTTCAAGCAGATGTTACCCTCAAGATCAATGTTTGGATGATAAATTTTACTCAAGCACTTCACTTTTGGTGGTTCTATAGGAAAATTATTACTTATTGTCAGGTTGAAACGAAATTTACCGCCAGCGTAGTAACCCTCATCAGGTATGATCACAATTTCAAAATTGTTCAATTGACTTTGTGGCTCCTGAGTGGTTAGCTGAATAGTCTTTGGAAGTTGAATCTCATTCAGATCCTTCTGTATACGGATTTGAGCAGGTGTGATGTTTTGTGGGTTTGGTGATGATGAGCCAGAGTTTGATAACTCTTCCTGCTTCTTCTTTTGCATTTGTCTTAGTTTGAGCTTGTCGAGTTGTTAGAATGACGTCAAGGGATTACCAAGAAGCAAATATACATACCATTTTGCTGAATGGAACGAAAGCTCTTGAATGAAGACTTTTGAGTGCTTTATCGCCATTTAACACTCAAATTTCCTTGATCATCACGTATGTCGCGATTTTTTTTTTTTTTTGTTTTTTTTGAAGACTTAAAGGATAATTGTAAGTTATATAACGATTGATGTGGTTTTAGAATGTTGTACATTTGTTTAGTGGTATTGCTATGTGTCCTAGGAAGAAACTGTGTGTTACTTTTCCTGACATCTTTCAAAGAAACTAAAAAAATAATGTGGCCTACGAGATTCGAACTCGCGCATCCATAGATATTAGAGTATTTTGAACCTAAATCTAACGCCTTAGACCACTCGGCCAAGACCACTTCTTGAATCCAGTTAAGGGTTGAATGCTAATTGAGCTAAAGACTTGGTAGGGGCACATAGTACCACACAGCAAAGGTTAGAAGCTTACTGGAGACGTAACTTGTCAAAGATGTTGATTTATACGTCCAACAGGCTACTGGCAGATTAAGAGAGGCATCTGAAATGCTCCACAAAGACAAGCGAACTTCCAAGGTTGATAAAGAGCTTTACAGGGAAGAAGACTGAACAGTTTATCAAGGGAAAAGTGAGAAAAAGGGCGTAAAAAAGAAAGACTCCTTAGTTGAGAGCTCCTGAAGATTGCAACGTGTGCAAATCCTCCTCTTGACGTCAACAATGGTTTTCAGAAGAGGTTCCAATCTGAAATTGTGCGTGAAAGATGACTTGCCTGTCATGAACAGACATTTTTGGAATCTTTTATGGTAGTTTTAAGAACTGAAGGGAAATGATGAGCGGAAGTTGTGGTGTTCTACTCGCGTCTGTGAAAACAACAAACCCTTTGTTATAATATATTCTAGGATTGGAGCTGTTGTAAGCTTCGACTTCAATATATCTATGACTTCCTGAAGCCCGACTTCCATTCTGTAGAATCATAATCGTACAATGGTGTGGCAAGAATAGCGAATTCTATTGAACTTTGTAACAGGTCCAACAAAACTTGGACATTGTATAGTGGTATTGATCTGTGGTCATTGTGAGGCTTACGTCATGATGAGATGAGGGTTATGGTTCTTTTTATGCTGCTTCTCCTTTGCTTTGATTCAACTTCGATGTCGTTAGGTTTTGTTATTTTCTGACATATTTCACATAATGTCACACGGTTGTTTCCGTATTGATCTCATATTGATTTTACACTTTATAATTTTGTTGCTCTAGGTTACATAGGCAGGGAAGAACCAGAAATGTTGAATTGATGAAACACATTCCTCAATGCTAACATATTCAGAAAAATCAACAAATTATTACTGCAGAATGACGACAGACTTTAATTCTGTAAAAACACTCAATATTAATTCACACTCTTTAAGTTTTGATCTGTCAAGTTCAATTCCTCCCACATTTATTCTCAATTGACGAATCATTCATTTGAGTCCTCATATTATCCAAATTTTATACAGATTCCAGATAAAAAGAGAAGAGAATTATGTACAAATAGTCTGCTCATACTTAACTGGTGAATCAATCAAAGACTTCGATTCACTATCAGATAAAGATGAAGAAAAACTTCATCAGCCAAATATCTAAGGAGGAGACTTTGAATCTCAGTATCCATATGCATCTTTGAATGTTACACTGTTCTTTTGTCTGTTATCCTTTACAAGACAGTCAGAGCAAAATTAGATTTACGTTACTACAATTGCCAGTTTGCTGAAAGTACCAATTCACCAATCTTTATCACTAAACATGAATCAAATCACTTCAGATCAACCCAACTGACGCTGATTTGAGGGGCCAACTCTCTTCAAGAGGAAGAGAACAACTGCTGGCCGGATAAGTGAACTCATCAAGACATGGTGGGAGACACATCGTGACACAAAACCAACGCGTAAATAAAGGAATATCTCCACACTCGTATTCAGTTCTGTTTGCTTAAATACGAACGTTTTAGTATTTATAAACTCATTTAGTAACCCCAGATCCTAGATCAAGACAAATAACCAGAAACAGAGATTTTCGCGAGATTGTGAGCGGATTCAAAAAAATATTGTGGCCTACGAGATTCGAACTCGCGCATCCATAGATATTAGAGTATTTAGAACCTAAATCTAACGCCTTAGACCACTCGGCCAAGACCACATGTTGTTGAATATGTCTCAGCTCATGGTCACTCAATCAAGAAAATGTGTGATTATGTAATCAGCAGCTTTAAACTTCATGCAAAATATCAACGCAACTTCATCCTGGCGAATCTGTTGAAATATCATTGGAGCCTTAGTCGAGACCGTTATTATTAAATATTGCGCTTGAAACAATGAGCGAATTACTCTCCATGTTTTTTGACAAGGAATTCGTTCCACATGCCTACTTGGATGCCCTCTTTCAACAGTCGACATCAGTATCAACAACAACAAATACCAGATCATCAACTCCATTGCCGAGATCCAGCTCGAGGTCTTCTACGCCACAGCCAGCCTCCTTGAGCAAAACAATGTCTTCTAAAGAAATTGGAGAGCTTCAACAGAGAACGAGCCTATTGCTTTCCAATTTGGACTTCTACACCAATGAATTGACCTCAGAGCTGGAATCTAAGATCAAAAGTTTAGAGAATGTCAATTCTATCATTTCATACTCTTATGATCAACAGAACCAAAGTTTGAATAATGTAAGCTCCAAATTGAAGCCAACTACAAGATTAGAGTACTACATCGACTCTTTATCAATCTCAATAAACTCATTGAATGATGAGGTTCTTTCCATCAACAAGGAGATTAGTGAACAAACAGCAACACCCAGTACTGAATCACCAACTGACAAATTGCTGAAACTGACCAAGTCTAAAGACAACCTGAAACAAGTGCTAAACAGTCTTGAAACTGTGAAATCAATAATTGATATCGCTGTGTCAGAGCCAACAATTCCTACTAGAGCAGCTCCAACTTCTACTTCAAAGAAGTCACGAGTGGAGGTTCCTACTATCAAACCAAATGATTTTCATTCCGCCTTGGACATTTTGAAGGAAACTATTATTGAACAGTTTAACTCCAAATTAACAGGTAAAGATTCAGAATCCTCTAAGATTATCGATTACGATTTCTTAAAGAAAGTTGACAATTTGATTGAGTTACTACCAATTTTTAAAAACTTGGGCCCATTTCATAACAATTATAATCAATTTGTAAATTTCTTACAGATAGAGAAGAAAAATTATCTGAATAGTAAAGACCTGGATGATATTAACGATGACGATGAACTGTTCAAGAAGATTCTACAGAAATAAGAGAAGCATAACCAAGTTCAGTTCGTAAGATTTCATGAGATGTAGGCTTCTATAATTGCAACAAATCAATTATTCAACCAAACCCTGCCCATTCAACGGAGAAACAGATTGGTTCATTATCCTTGTCTTTCTCTTCATGGTTATCTTCAGATCCAATCAACCAGATCTTTTTCACACCAGTAGCCAGTCTCCCACCGTTGACAATATTCATCAATCCAATATCTTCATTGAATTGGATAGTATTTACGATCAAATGGGCATGATAGCGTAATGGATCGCCAGGATAACCAATGAATTTACCACCAAACCTTAGTCCAGGTGCAAGGAAATAACCATTTTGTTTTAAATACCTGAATATAATGTAATTCAGACGGTTATATTGTAATGAGTTCAATAACGTAGTTTGTTGAGATGTATTTTGTGAGTAAATGGACTTGAAAAACTCAAAGTTAGGCAAGCGTGACGGAGTATCGGTTATGCTGATGAACAAACTTTGAGCTATAAGGGCATCCTGTCTGGTCTCTGAGGCCTTTTGGTTCACGGTCTTTAATTTTGCATTCTTCTGTTCAATCTTTAATAATTTCTGCTGTTGGAAAGAGTCAGCTCTTTCCCTCTGGATGTGTCTTATGTCTTCATGAGTGAGATCATCCAGGAGGGATTTGATGAAAGATTTGTTGGGTATTATTGTCACCAAGTCTAGTTCCGCGAGCCATATAACTTCTTCCACCATCAATTGTAAAGGTAGACCCAGAAAGATATTTTGCTGTGGTGCAGTAGGCAGTGTGCCACTGAGAACACCGCCAATTCCAAGATCTCTGAGCCTCTTGACATCATCCAGGTCGAACACCAGTAGCTTGGCAGCTGTGAGGCTGACAGTTATCTTTTGTGTCATGTTGGGGCGGAACAAAGTTAGCGATGCGATGAGATGAGATTCCCGATGGTGTTTTGTGTTAGTCCTTCACAACAGTGGCCGTAACCAAACAGGCATCAAACGCGTTCGCGGAATTCATAAGTTGAAGGTCACAAAATCTGACAACGGCGGCAAATATAAGATGAATACCTCATGCAAAGAGAAGAGGGGTTTCAATTGGGCGACTGTAGATTCTATTCTCCACACACAAATTTTGCCACTGACTGTTGTTATCAGCCAAAAATTCCCACTTAACGCAAGTTCCTGCATAAGGTTCAGCACTGCCCTGTTTTGAAAAACCTTTTCCTTGATTCTTTGCGTGTTGAACATCCTCATCCTCTTTAAAGGAGAAACCGATTACACAGCCTGCTTCCACTGACTTGCTTCTTGCTTCCAGGGTCTTCTGCGCATTCCGGAATCTACACAGCCTGTGCCTTGAATCCTGTTGCTCACCCCATTAACTATCCATAAACGGGAATCATCTTCAAGGGTCTTCACGTCAAAAAAAAAAAAAGATAATCAACACAGCCTCCCTCCCCCAAATCCCCAAACCAGCAATTTCCTGACTCTGCCCTGTTTCCACTGCTGAAAAGCGCTCTTTGTCTGCTGCTTCTGCTGCCTTTTGAGTCGAATTGATAGAACTTATACCTCAGGCGCTTATCTTACTGCTAGCGCCGTTGACTCTTCACTACTTACTATTTGCTTCCTGTTACTGCTATTGCCCGGACCAGAACCCATTCAAAGCTACTTCATCCGCACCGCCATAATTGATTGCCTTGGCTATCTTATATATACTACTGTCACTGCCGAACAAGCCCACTCCTGAAACTGATCTTTTAAAAGCTGAGTTGCTGTTCAGTTTACTCCTACTGGTATCATAATCATTATGCCTTCCTCTCTGAGACACAGCGTGGAACTACACTCTGCGGCCTCTAGGAGGTCAACTTTCAGATCCCAACTTCCCACAAGTACCACAAACTCGTTGAATGTTACAAAGGAGGAATTAACCAACATTCATGACCCCAAATCTATCAAGTTCTTTAGAGAACGCTTCAATAATGACGCTGAAAACTTTTATCAAGCCTTAGGAACTTCCAAAGCTCTTGGTCTAGACCAAGCTGTCCACGACCAAGCTGAAAGAATCGAGAAGTATGGTATCAATAAGCTACCTGAGAAGAAGCCAAAGAGTTTTTTAAAGCTAGCTTGGGAAGCTATGCATGATAAAGTCTTGATTTTGCTATCTGTTGCTGCTGTCATTTCTTTGGCCCTAGGTCTTTATGAAACTTTTGGTCAAGGTCCAGAATACGATGCTGAAGGTAAAGCTCTACCAAAAGTTGAATGGGTTGAAGGTGTAGCCATCGTTGTTGCCATTCTTATTGTTGTCGTTGTTGGTGCAGCCAACGATTATCAAAAAGAGCTACAGTTTGCAAAGCTGAACGCAAAAAAAACTGATCGTGAGATCGTTGTCGTTCGTGGTGGTGAAGAACTTCTGATCTCCATTTTTGATCTAATGGTTGGTGACGTTATCAGTTTACAAACCGGTGATGTTCTACCTGCTGATTGTGTCCTCGTTCAAGGTAGTTGTGAATGTGATGAATCTGCTCTAACTGGTGAATCCCATTCCATCCATAAAGTCCCTATCGAAAGTGCTTTAAAGATCTATGATGAGAAGTTCCCAAACGCCGATGCCGATATTGGTGTTAAAGGTGTTCCCGATTCATTTCTAATTTCGGGTTCAAAACTGTTATCTGGTATTGGTAAAGCTGTCGTCGCCGCTATTGGTCCTAACTCCATTCATGGTCGTACTATGGCTTCGTTACAAGTTGAAAGTGAAGTCACTCCATTACAAGCCAGATTGGACAAACTAGCTGGTGGTATCACTAAGTACGGTATTCTAATCGCTGTTATTTTGTTGATTGTCTTGACTGGTAAGTTCTTATCTTATTTACCGGAGGGTAAGAAATACCATGATTTGAGTTCATCAAAAAAGGGTTCCAAGTATTTGGATTTGGTTATCACTGCTATTACTTTGATCGTTGTTGCTGTTCCTGAAGGCTTACCATTAGCTGTCACTTTAGCCCTGGCTTTTGCTACCACTAGAATGTCCAAGGATGGTAACCTTGTTAGAGTCTTGAGAGCCTGTGAAATCATGGGTGGTGCTACTGCTGTCTGTTCTGACAAAACTGGTACTTTGACTGAAAACAGAATGAAAGTTGTCAATGGTAATTTTGCCAATTTAGAATTCGATGATAACACTACTTCTGAAATCGAAAAATCCGGTGATCTGAAATTGACTAAAGATACTCAATTAGATCTATTTAGAAACATCACGTTGAATTCTACAGCTTTTGAAAACAAAGATGAAGAGGAAGTTGGTGAAAATCCTGTTGCTCCTCCAAAGAAACATTTCTGGCTTTCTAGTTCAAAGAAGAAAAAGTTTGATGATTTACCACCAGAACCTTTCCTTGGTTCTAAGACTGAAACCGCTCTATTGGAATTAGCTCAAAGATCATTCGGTTTGAAGAATAATTTGACCCATCTGAGAGCGAATCCTCAAGAATTAGGTATCAAAGAAATCACTCAAGTTATACCATTTGAATCTTCAAGAAAATGGGGTGGTATTGTCGTTAAGTTGGCTGAAGGCCACTATAGATTCTATGTTAAAGGTGCTGCTGAGTTGATCTTTGCCAGATGCTCTCATCGTACTGCTCCAAATGGTGAAGCTGTCAAAGTTGAAGAATCTATTTCACGAGAAGTCAATCAAAAGATTGTCAATTATGCTGAAATGGCTCTAAGAACCATCTCGATGGCTCATAGAGATATTAAAGTTGCTTCGTGGCCACCAAAGAATTACGTCACTAAGATCCCAGAAGAAGCTGATCCAGAATTGATCCTTGGTGAACCTATTCCATTAGATTACAAGGAAGGTTTGATCCTTGATGGTATTGTTGGTATTAAAGATCCATTGCGTGCAGGTGTTAAAGACGCTGTTGCTCAATGTGAGAGAGCTGGTGTCACTGTTCGTATGGTTACAGGTGATAACGTCATTACTGCTAAGGCTATCTCAATAAACTGTGGTATTTTGACCGAAGAGGAAAAGGATGATGAGGTTTCATGTATGGAAGGTCCTGTCTTTAGAAAGCTATCTAAAGATGAAAGATTTGCAATTGTTCCTAAATTGAAAGTTCTTGCTAGATCTTCCCCAGAAGATAAGAGAATCTTGGTCGAAACTTTAAAGAAACAAGGTGAAGTCGTTGCTGTAACTGGTGATGGTACCAATGATGCCCCAGCTTTGAAACTAGCTGATGTTGGTTTCTCAATGGGTATTTCTGGTACTGAAGTTGCTAGAGAAGCCTCTGATATCATCTTGATGACCGATGACTTTTCTGCGATCGTTGATGCTATCAAATGGGGTAGATGTGTTTCATCATCCATTAAGAAGTTCATCCAGTTTCAATTAACGGTGAATGTTACTGCCGTTGTTCTTACTTTCGTGTCAGCCGTTTCTTCAAGTGAAGGTCACTCTGTCTTGACTGCTGTTCAATTGTTATGGGTCAATTTGATTATGGATACATTAGCCGCTTTAGCTTTAGCTACTGACAAGCCTGACAACTATGTCTTGGATAAGAAGCCAGAGGGTCGTAAAGCTTCAATCATTTCTGTTTCCATGTGGAAGATGATCATTGGTCAATCTACTTTGCAACTAATCATTACCTTTACTTTACATTTTGGGGGCCAAGATATCTTTTATGGTAGACCAATCACTTCAACTGAACAAAAGAGACTAGACGCTTGCACATTCAATACATTCGTTTGGTTACAATTCTTCAAGTTATGGGTCACTAGAAAACTGGATGAAGCTGATGGTATCAAGAGAGTTAAAGATCGTATCACGTTATCAAACTTGAACTTCTTCCAACATTTATTCAGGAACTGGTACTTCTTGATTATTGCAGGTATCATTGCTGGGTTCCAAGTTCTGATCATGTTCTTTGGTGGTACTGCCTTCTCCGTTAAAAGGCAAACTGGTGCCATGTGGGCCGTTGCTATCATTTGTGGGTTGTTGTCACTCCCATGGGGTGCTCTAATCAGAATTATCCCAGACGAATGGGTTATTAAAGTCTTCCCAACTAGAGTGTACAACGTTTTGGCCTACTCATTATCATTCAAATACCTGAAAAGGGCCAAGAACATGAAATACTACAAAGATTCTGACTCTGAAAGTGAGTTTGAAAACGAAGAGAAGCACTTGTTATATCAAAAATACCCAGCTTTTAAGAAAACCAAGGAAGAGATCAATTATGTTAGGGAAGGTGATTTCAACGATTCTTCAAGTGCTTTCAGTCTAAACCCATTGTCTATGTACCAGAAATGGAGAGGCCACAGTGACTCTCATGATGATGACGAATCAAATGTCGCTGTCCCAACTGAACACCACACCATTGCCGCTTTAACGATGGTCCCTACCGTTGTTGGAGGCGCTGTCGCTGGTTGGTCACCATTAGGTGGTGCCAAGTCAAGTACTAAGAGAGATTAAAGAGAACTATCGATATATTTATAATTTTGCATTTTGAATTTGTTTTAATTGTGATTTACGGCTTTAGGTTAATAATTTACATGTAGTTGTTTGTTTATACGACTTAGTGGTCAGTAATATGACTGATTTACAGAAGAAAGTAAACAATATAGTAATACTGTATGAATAAAGGACATGAAACGAGCTATCGAACACCCAAGAACCAAATGATAGAAGATATAAAAACAAAACACGAAATGGAGGAAGAAAATGACACTTCGATTAAGCAAAGAGCTTTTCGAATTTTTCAGCTAAATAAGTAGCTTCTTGAGAATAGTCGATTTTGCTAACAGTTTGACCGTTGTATCTGACTCTGACAGTACCGTTGTAGTTATCTTGTCTGGCTCTTAATCTGAAGTCATATTCTTGCATGTGAATCTTATCAATGGTGGCCTTGAATAAAGCTGGGTCCTCTTCTTTGTATTTATACAGATCATTGGCAGAAGTTTCTAATAGTGCCTTAGCCTGGTCTTCGAATAGAGTCAACCACAATTGTCCTGTTTGATCCATAACTGAAATAGTTAGGACATATCTGTGAAGTGGGGCAGCGTGATCAACGTCACATTTCTCGCATCTCCAAGTACCATCCGCTTGTTCAACAACTTTTCTGTTACACCCTTCAGTAGAGCATGCTGGATAACTGAAGTTTTCAGTTCTGACATAGCTGATAGTAGCCTTCAAATTGAAAAAATCTGGCTTTTCACCCATGCCCAATTCTTGGGTTTGGGCTTCTAAAATAGTCTTACGGTCAGCAATTGATGACTTTCTTGTGGTGACTGCTGACTTCAAACTTTGGAAGCTTTCATTACGACCTTGAGCATCATACCACCCTTTAATGGTGTAAGCTTCTGGTGTATCTGGGTTTGGAGAAATGGTGGCTGATGGGGTTAATGATAACGTCTTACCGTTGAAATCACTGACCTTAGCACCTTTGATAGCGACAACTGTACCTTCTGGAACATCAAAGTCTTTAGCAGATTTGCTCCATAGACCAACTGAAATAGCGAATTGGGAATCATCAACAATTGTAATATCACGACGGTCATAAGCCCGACCCGCTTTTGAAGTGATTTGGAAAGCTGGATTGACCTCTTTGATAACGCCAACAACATCGATGATAGAATCAGCCTCCAAGTTTTGAATCTTGTTCAACTTGACAAAGTTGTAGTGTAATTTAGGAACATCATCAGTATCTAGACATTCTTCAATCTTCGTATCTCTGTCAAGTTGTAACTCGTATGGGTGCTTCAAGTTTGAAAATTGAGATCTTGATGGTTGAATTCTGGCTTTGGAAACATAATAAACCTTGCCCTCCTGCAAGAAATTGTAGAACTTTTCAGCATTTTCATTGAAAGCAGTAGCTCTGATTTCATCGGTTTCGTCTAGAAAGTTGACATTGAATAGTTTTCCCTCCCCTCTTTGGTTAGACCAAGTACGTAGATCACCTTTGAAGGAAACTCTAGCCTTGATGGTCCAAATCGTTTGATATGGGGACAACTGATCAATCGCATAAACGTTTGATGGTTTCTTATCATTAGTAGACTGAGCTGGTGATGCTGGGCTAGGCTTAGGGACACTTGGGGCAGAGGCATTGACAATAGGGGCCGATTTTGGAGCTTCTGCGGCAGCTTGAGGAGCTGGGCTTTCTTCGCTAAGGTTACCTTGGTATCTATCTTCCTCTGGGTTGGACTTGAAGTACTCATCAACTGGTTGTAGGCTGGAACCCAGTTTAGGAGCTTCAACTTGTTTGATTTCCAGTTTGTTGATGATAATCACATGTTTATTGCTGGCACCCATTCTTTCGATATCATATGTTTGTAGTTCGATGATTGAGGTCTTTTGTAAACCGTTCTTTTCACAGTAATCAACACTCTCTGGTCTGACAACGGCGTGAGTAGTGTAGACACCATCTGAGACTAACAGACGCAATCTTTTACCTTGATCATTAGGAATTGGTTTCACATTGGCACATTGGACAGTGACATGGACGTCGCCATTCCAGTATTTCTCTTCGGAAAAGATCTTCTTCAGGATCCCGGAGTCAACAGTGGTGTCTGGCATTGCTTCGGATATGTGTATAATGCCTTCTTGGTATGTTAAACCCTGAGTTGCCACTTGTTTGAAACTTTTATTGGTGTTTTTCGCCATTACGCGCCTGATCAAATTTCGTGACGCGTTCTGGTGTTTGGATGTGTGCTCTTGTCAGAAATCTGATAGCTTTCGCGAAAATGTGATATATCACTTTGTGATTACACTGTGATGATGAAGAGGCGACTGAACGGGAATCAAGTTGGTTGGAAATGACAATTGTGAATATCCAAAGAGACTTCGAGGAGGTAATAGGCGATGTACTTACTTCTGTGGTTGAAGATGACAAATTCTGGATCAATATAATCGAGGAGGACCAATTGGAAGATGGTGAAGCACATGAAGAGGTAGTCAGGGTCAGCAAGGACAAAGATCTGGTATTCACTAATGAGAATGGCCTTTTGTTCAGAAAGATTTCAGATAAAACGTACACAATTACATTCAAGGGGGTTACTACAAGGCTAAGAGCTCCAATTTCAACGATTGACACAGATTTTGAAGATGTTACATCATTCGAGGTATCCCCCCAAAAGGAGTTAGCTTTACTGGGTTCAGACAATGGAGATTTAAGGCTTATCAGCTTGAAAGATAACAAGGAGCAACTGCTCATATCAGGTGCTCATTTCGGCACTGTGACGCATTCAAAGTTCTTCCCTACTGGTCAAGTTGGTTTATCTGTTGGTCAAGATTTACAGATCAAGGTATGGGACTTGCTTGGTGGGAATTGTCCAAGAACGTTTGTTGGCCATAAAGAGAGAATCACAGATATTGCACTTATTGACCGTGGACGAAACTTTTTGACTTCAAGTAAGGATGGTTCAATTAGATTGTGGGATTGTGCTAGTGGAAAAGAAATTACGTCATTACACAGGGAAAACAGCCTGAAAGATCCCGTCAACGCCATCCTGGTCACAGAGGGTGCAGCAGAAGCTTCCCCAAAAAACAATGGACTTGAATTTGGTACGTCTGGGAAGTTCTTATTTGCAGGTCATGAATCTGGTGCTATTTCACAATTTGATTTGGGAACGAAGAGACAAGTAAGTATTTTCAAGAGTCTATTCTCAAAAGTCAAGTCGATCTGTCAGTTCAGCTCTTATGAATTCATTGCTGGGTATGAAGATGGGACAGTCTGCATTTGGAACTTTGAAAACTTGAGTGAACCAGTGTTTAAAGTTCAAAGTTTACCAAAGATTACAAAGGTGAAGTTCCAGGAGGAGTCCCGTCGCCTATTGGTTTCCAATGAGTATGGTCTTCTAGAATTGATTGACTTGGCTTCCCAGAATAGCCATGAAGCTTCTGAACGAACTTTTGTCGCCGGTATTGAGCTAGGAAATGAGATCCACATCTCACCTCCTGGAAAAGAGTTTCATTTCATCACGAATGAAGGTGTTTTGAGCACCCTTAATTAACGAGATTTGCATGAGACTGAGGAAAGTTGTAGTGATCTCTATTCTACTCATAGGTGAAGTTCCTAGTTTTACACTTCTAAAACCCCTATTCTCATAATCAGGTTACATGTGCCCATGAGCACATGCCTGGTCTCTGTGTAAATTGCAGTATTGAAAGCGGAGCAGTTTTGCCAGAAAACTCCTATTAATAGTTGAGTTTACTTCTAATTATAACTATCAGCTCAGCTTTGGTCCCATCGAATCGAAGGTCTGGGATCAGCGCTCATATTGGTGACAGACACGTTGCATTCGATCTAGCCCTATCTTTCTAATTTTGGGCCTTTGTGGCTTCTCGGAAAGGAAAAAATGGCGTAAACACAGTTTTTGCTTTCTTGCAAGAGAAGTTTTCCATGAAAAAAATTCGATGAGTGCATGAATGTGTTTTTTTTTTTTTTCCCTGCGAGACTTTTCTATTTGTTTTTGTTTCATTGTGAAACGCCGTCACAGAAGTAGGAGCCAAGCCGGGATTTGATTGAGGTGAACCTTGGACACTACGTACATCTCTTCCAGTGAAATTGAGATTACAAAATCCTTTGGTACTGACGGAGTAGAAGGAAAAGTCTAGGATTCTCGACGTTTTGGCAAACAAACCAATACACCTGTTTGAGAACCCAGAGAACTTGTGCTAGTTCGTCACTGGATACTACTAATGGTATCTTCTTGCCCGTTGGCGGCAAATTTTCGTTCTCTCTGAAAACATCTGGATCTGACCACATTGTGTCTTCAAGGCTTTACGTGATGTGAATGTGGGTAAGCAGTGGATTGCGTGAAAGTATCAAGTCCTTGATGTTCTTTTTTTGGTTTGTCTTTAGGAGATACATTCTTGAGGTAACTTTAGTCACGGGGGCTTCATAATTCTAGAAAGAGTTTGCTATTTTAGGATGGATCATTCAACCGTCGAGATTCTCAGGTTGGGTACACCGCGATAGCGGAAGTTACTAGTAGAACTCTCTCTGCGAAGATAGAAAATAGAGACCCTCCGAGGGATCTATGTATCTGGATTCGCTTCAACTTGTGAATCCACAGCGTGGAGATTTATTCCGTTTTGTAGAGGCATAATCTCCAGCTTTTTTGTTATCAAAACAATCTGGTACGGCGTTTGAGAAATATTAAAATTTGGCGAAAAAAAATCCTTCAGCAAACCAACTCAAAATTCGAGGCCCATGAAAAAGTCAGGTGTATCAATTTAAATCCAGACGGGTTTTCAGCGAAGGTTCTGACTTCTGAGTTACGTTAGTGTTAGGATAGTGGCGCTTTAGCATTTTAAAAACAGTTAGACCGATCTAAACCCCATTTGCTCCATGTAATTCTTTCCAACAACGTCACCACCCTTGCGTACAGGCCCCACGGCAAAAACTCATTGTTCTGACTTCTACAGATCCACAGTTTTTCCCAACAAGAGCGTGTCACGCCCGAGACCTATTGGGGCAAAAGAAAATATTTTTCACTGAAAATTTTCATGCAGCATGACGCGTCATCTCATGTCAAAACGGGACTATTTTCACCTTTTCTGGTAAAGGCTCTGCACGATCTGACAATCCCCAACGTGCTTCTTTCATCGCCATTTTTTTTTTGCGCAACGCAAAAAAACTCTAAACAATGCTTGGTTTCTTTATCTGCGATCCCAACAATATATTTATCTTGATTTTAGAAGCATAGTCGGATAGCCCTAGAAAAGGAAGTCAGTTATAGGCTACAGACAAGCCCACTCTGGACAAAAATGTTATCAAGATGGCATGTTGATGCCAGATAAACAATAGACTGGATGAAATTTTGTATGTCCAGATTAATCCTGTAAAGTAGACCAAACAAACTAATAGAGCGAACAATTAATAAGGTTAGGAAATAATGACAGCCTGCAGCTCCTCCACAGTTTACTAGGGATCCAAATTAGCTTTGCTTTTTGAGTGTCGCGGTTGGATCTAAGATTTCTCGGTGTCATGAATTTCCACCCGCTATTAAATTTTGCCTTTGATAAGCCTGTGAGCAAAGTTTAGCCTATTCATGTCACTGAGGGCCTTTGGCGAAAATTTCGCAACACCTTGGGGACGGCGAGCGAGTCCCACTGAGAACTGTAGACCACTAGGAAAGCGACATCAAGTGTTGAGCAAGATAAATTGCTCCACTAGTATTACTCCATCACGGAGGACACCTAATATTGCCGAGTTCATTTGCACGCGAAAATTATGAGCTTATGTGGTTTTGGGAATTCAGAGCGACTTGATTTTTTTTACCACCCTGAACTTTGTTGGCACCTTCCACTCCCAAAGTCGCAATTGTTGACGTAGGGCATTTACGGGTCCCCAACATCAGTGATACTACTATCTGCGAGTCTCAATCATACCAAAAGCTCGATCTGAACGCATTGTTTATCTTTCGGAGGGGCTTAACTTCCTGAATTCATTGTGTAAGTTCTTGTCTTCCTTTTTTTGTGGTGGGGTGGGAAACTCTTTTCTGGGGTCAAAACGTCAGAAAAAATGGAGTTGAGTGACTTGTGAGTGACAACGTGTGAAAACCAGAAGAAGAAAACGTAAACACAGACCCCAAGGTTGTAGTTGTGGAGTTTAACTTTTGTGGACTAGACCCATGGAGTATCACATGTTGTTGGTCATTGCCTCAAGTTCTGAATCTAGACCTAGACCGAGACCAGTTCGAAATGTGCTCGCTCAGTGAACCTAGACTTGGAACCTACAATCCAGGTTGTGCGCCCACCGTTAGAAAGAGGCCTTGCTCAAAGTTGTAAGGAACTCCAGACAGGACCGGGGCGGAACGTGGGGCATCCTCTCCTTAGCTATTTTCGCCATTTTTCCTAAAGAGGTAATTTGACCTCACATGAAGTTGGGCAAACATATTGCGCAATCCATTTCCAAAACGTGAAAAAAGCTGACACACACCTACATGAAAAGTTTTTATGCGTAAAAGTTGTATAAATAACAATCGATTCCCACCCTAAAAACTTTACACACTTTTCACATCCAACAAACACCTCCAAAAGATATATCTGTTTCTTATTTCTTAGCTGAAATAACAAACCCGCTCACATCACACAATCTTTACTGCTGAACCTCACATTTGAACAACTTCAAGCTCCTTCTCCACGTGGAATTTTCTAGATTTGACAGATTTTTCCTACTATAAACAACAGAAGAATTCCTTTAACCACCAAAAACACTTCATACATTATAAAAGGCATCTTAGAAGAACCTTTCCATTACATTTTACACTTTTGCATCGACATACAAACATACACACAATGTCCGCTTTCGACGACTACTGCATAGTTTGTGAGAAATTATGCTCATCTCAATCTGCCTACTGTTCAGATGAGTGCAAACAAAAAGACACTGGCTCTCACTTTGAGTTCAACAACGTTCCTCAACTAATCTCACCAGTTCTCCAACCAAGAGCTGACTCTATTGCTTCCACTTTGTCAGCAACCTCGTACTCAACCAGTGAATCCGATGAAGAACACGAACAAGAACAAGAAGAACACAAGCATCAAGAATACCTGATCAAGAGCCCGTTACTATTATCGTCGACTCTTAAAGAACAACAACCAATTGCCGGTTTGAATCTCAATGATCTAGTACCAAGAAACAACGATGACGAACTGTCTTTGGATGAACATCATACCCAACTTTTAGCTGCTTCTTCCAACAATTACAAGAAATGGTTGAACGTTGCTAAATAAGAGAACCATCCTTCAAACACACACGTTCTGGATAAGATTCTTTCTTCTATTTATTACTGGCTTTTCTTGCTATCTTTTAATGACATCTGATTTTAATGACAACTCACAAAAACACAAAAAACTATGTGATGGCTCAAGTTTATTCGTAATGCTGAGTTTCTTCGCATTTGGGAAAGTTTACCACTAAAAAAGTACATATTTGAACGTACACCTTGCATTTACGACTTTTTTGACTTGTAGTTCTCCATTATTGAATCATCAAGGTGAAGAAATCTTGATTGAGAAAGATCTGTAGCTAAAATGCGAGGACGAGCAAAAGAACATAGGAGACCTGGACTGGAAACATATATTACCCTTCCAAGTTCTAATTATAAGGCCCCTATCTCCCCGATTTACTGATATTTCCTCTTTCTTTTTTAAATTGTCTCATCGGTAACTAATTACTCGCGAGTCTCAATACAAAATTCTAAAATTAACCTTGGCGTCGTGTCGTGTCCCCAGCGGGGTACAGGGGTTTTAAGAATTTGTTGGATTGGCGAAAAGCTGGCGCAACTTCAGAGTCTTTTTAGGGTTAAACGGAGACTAAACATTTTGGAGGCAAACTTTAGTGCCCTTGAAACTTTGGGTGTTTTGATGACCTGATCTTTGCTAAGCTTATTCAAAGTTTCATGTCAGATGTTGCACCTGTGAACCACCAGGGCTTTCTGTAATTGTGGGTCTGAGAATTTGTGCAAAAATGGGTATATAATTTAATTCTATAAAGGTTATATCATGACAACTTCCGCTCATCAGCTTAAGCCTAAACTTTTTGCTATTTCCCAAGGCAGCTTCTACTTTGACAGGTCATCATTAACATGGCACTTTAATTTTTATTAGGGCTTCCGCGAAATGTTGATCTTTCACTGCAAACCAAAAAAAAATCTTGAGGCCTAGTAATAAAAACTTAGCCATCTTGGAACAGTTGTCGTGTCATTAAAGACATTCGCACTCATATTTGCCATCAGCATGAGTGATCAGCCAACTATTCGGGACCTTGTTGGGGTAAGCAAAAATTAAAATCTCACATGTGTCAGTTTGGGACTAACCTTCAATACAGCTTATTGAGTCACTTTACACAGAGAGGGACCCTTCCAAGATCAGTGACATCCAGAACTATTTACAGAACATTCAAAAGTCTTCGAGTGGTCTAGAGCTAGCGGACTTGCTACTTTCAGATGGGTCATACTCTCTGAACTGTAAGTTCTTTGGTGCTTTGACTTACACTGTGAATTTGAACCTATATAAGACTGACCATTCCAAGATTGACATCAACTCCGTCCTTTCCAAACTATTACAACACACAACTAATTTTGTGAACGATTACAGATACAACCGTACGAGTAACTTATTCATCATTAAGAAGCTTTTCCAAAACTTATCAATCATCTTCAATTCATACTTGGTTCAAGGCAAACAATGGAACAACCCACTAGCTGCGCTAATAGAAATCCTAATAACGAATCAAGCCCCAACAGATCCAACTACAGATGACATTCCTGATGAAGTCGTTGGGAATCTATTCAGTGATGCCAAAGCTGTCCAACTCGCAGTTCAATTCTCTTCAACCATCGTTGATGATTTGTTGAAAATTGGTAAAGATCAACAAGACGTGGTGCTTCATGAAACCGTTTCATTATACACATACACAACCACAAAAAGCTTGATTATCAAATCCTTTCAATTCACTTCTGATGACTTGAAAATTTCAAGCTTGGAAACTCTAAACTCTTGGATCCAATATATCTCATTTGCTGAGAACGTCACTCAGGTTAGATATAGAGATTTATCAGATATTATCCAATACTTGTTTGGTTTCTTGGAGACTGTCCCAACTGATAATGAACTATTCCAACTGGTTGTTGCCTCACTAACTGAAATCTTGGAGAGCAATTCATCATTACTACCTGTCGACTTGAGAAACAAATTTAGTGAGCTGATTTCAAACGACTGGGCCCCACAAAGAATCAATGATTTCTTCCAACTGGAGGATTTTGATCAATTGGAGAAATTTGTTGTCTTAATTATCGATTTCCTTGAAGCTGATCAGTTGAAGTTCGTTGCTTCTGTTTTCAGAAGTGAAAACTCGAAACTGTTGACATTTTTATTGAACTTGACCAATCTACCTTTGCTACCAGTGATTCAAGAAAACGTTTCCAAAAAGTTTATTGAGTTTTGGAGTCAGATTTCAGAGATCTTTGTTGATGAATATGAGTCTATCACAACAGCTTTGAAAGAGGACGCCAATTTGATCAATGAAATCAAAACAAATTCCCAAATGACCTTCGGCGAGATCACAAAGATCTACTATGAAAAGATTTCGTACAAGGTCCTAACCAACGCTGAGTTCAATGCTAACAAGGATGGGTTTATCAGTTATAGAGGCGATGTCGCAGAATTATTTGATTCAATTTACTCCAATGTTGGTAGTTCTCTTTATGAAAATCTGGCCAGAAATGTCACCAATAATCAAAATTTGAATCAAATCGAAGCATCTCTATACTTAATCTCATCATTATCCAACGCCTTCTCTGAAGATCATGCCCCTGAAGGTATTCTATCATCCATCAATGAGCTATTCGAGTCACATTTCTTATCAAACATAACTAACCTAATTTCACAGGCTGGAGAATATGCTCAGTACTATATCAAGACTGTTATCCATTTCCTAGGCGACATCGGATTTTATTACAAGTTGAGAGGTGGTAATTACTTGACATTAGTTGTTGACTATCTGTTCAATTGTCTAAAGAACTATCCAGACCAACAGAGTGTTCTCTCGAAGACCATTTTACAAATCTGTGATGACTGTCGTTCCCAATTGGTCTCAAGCATAGACATTTTCACTCCAATCTTGGTTGAACTGGTCAATAATCTACAGGTTAGTCTAAACACAAGAGAAAAGTTCCTGAACTCCGTCAGTTGTATTATCCAATCCATCCCAGATCCTAACACTCAAGTTCAACATGTTGTCAACATCATTGATCTTATTGAAACAGCTGCCAGTCCATACTTAGTGAAGGCATCTAATAACACTATCAATGGCGATGAGCTGGAGTATGTCACTTCTTTATTCAGCTCAGTTTATGAAGTCGGTAAGGGTCTACAGATCCCTGACACTTACCATGAAGAGAATGACGAAATCTTCAATAATACCAAGAAGTTCTACTTGGAATACTATGATGGTAGAGTTCAAACAAAACTTGTTAAATTGATCAATGTCCTCACCATTGAGATTGATTCATTAAGCAAACGTAACGATATCAATGAGAAGGCTTCATTACTTTACAAAATTGGCTTGCTGGAAGATTATGGTACATTTTCTCTAAGCTCTCAATCGGTCATTGAATATGTTTTCGCTAAAGCACATAAGAACTTGACCGTCAACTCCTTTGCATATCTTTTAGAACTTTTAATCACTTTGTTCAACATCAGTTTAAGAAAATCTACCCTCCCACATCAACAAATATCAGAGGAGCAAGTCTCCAGAATTATCAAATCATTTATAATTGACCAATTTAGTTTGATCCAAGAGGATCCGGATTTATTACAGCTAACAATGACATTACTTTCATCATTGGTCAATAACAGATGTGGGTTCCTTGTTCGTGACACTCAGACTTTCCAATTCATTATCAAGATTGCCCTAGAATTGATTTCGTCAAAGGAAAAATTCATTATCAAGGCCGTTTCCAAGTTCTGGACAGGTTTAATTTCCGCAAAGGCTATACAACCCGATGAACTTCAGATCTTGAAACATTTCATTGAAAACGATATTGGTGAAACCTTGACCTATGCTGTCTTCAAGAGCTTGATTGATGCCTCAAGATCAGACGTTGAATCCTATGGAAATATCGTGGTCTTATTATTGATCAAACATCAATTGAAATTCCAAGCTTGGGCCAGCACCGCACTGAATAGATTGGACCAAGAGAGGCAACAAAGGGGTCTCAAAGGTATTCCAGAAAAGGAGATGTTTTTGAAGAAGTTATTGGTCACCAGAGGTTCTGTTAGAAAATGTAACGATATAATTAAAGAGTTCTGGATTACTGTGAATGGGCTGATCTCTTATAATAAATAGAAATAAAACCCATAGACTTGAAGCTCACTGCGATTTCCCCACGTAACAATGAAATATAGGAATGTCGTAGTACCTAAATTGATGCCTTTGTACAAATTTATTCATGTGCATATGGAAAACTTGCATGATGTCATAGTTTACAATTTGCCATTTCTTAAAGGAACACTGCGAGTCTTTGAGATGTAGATGATCCAAGAGTAACAAACAGTTGATGACGCCATAAGTGGTCTACCTGATATTTACAAAATCACGTATTCACTAACAAATTCTATCGACATAACCATTTCATTAATTTTTATAAACAAACAAACCCTGAGAGAGTGATTTAAAAAGAAGACAAGATTCTTTCTAAGGCAGCCAAGAGGATATCAGCGTGTTTTTGTTCAAAAGTCAAAGTTGGTCTTAATCTGATGGAGACTTCAGCACAACCACCAACGTTGATACCGTTTTGTTTGAACTTGGTCAACAATTGGTTTCTAGTTTCGCCATCTTCCAAATCCCAAGCGATGAAAGTGGCTCTGTTCTTACCTCTCAAGTTTTGAATGAATTTTGGATATTTCTTTTGTAAAGCTTCCAATTTACCGTATAGGTAATTACCAACTTGGTTAGCCTTTTCAACTAAACCGTTTTCGACAATTTCTTTGGCGATAGCAGCACCAATGATCAAATGAGCTGGATCACCACACCAGGTGTTGAATTGTCTGTAGGCAAAGTTTGGAACGATTTCTGGGTCGTGGAAGAAGTAACCGGCAGTTTGGAACTTTTTGGAGAAAGTGACGAAATCTGGAGCTGGGGTGATGTTGAAGTGTTCGTGAGCCCAGAATTTACCAGTAGCACCAACACCGGTTTGAACTTCATCAACTATGTAAGCAACACCGTGTTTCAAAGTGATGTCTCTCAAGCCTTGGAAGAACTCAGCAGAGGCATGGTTGTCACCACCCTCGGATTGAATTGGTTCCACGATTAAGGCAGCGACAGGGATATGCCACGAAGTGATCAAATCTTCAACAATCTTTAGAGTTCTTGCGTCTTCAGCCTTGTTGAACTCAACATTCTCTTCTAATGGGTATTTGTAAGCTGGGAATTCGGCCTTTGGCCAGTTGAATGATGGTAGATCTAATTTGTGGATTGGCTTTGAAGCAGTGACTGAACCAGAAGCAAATAGACGACCGTGGAAGGCTCTCTTGAAGGATAAGACAGCCAAGTCTGGGGAACCTGGGGCTTTGTTCTCCATGGTGGATTGGTTTTCTTCAGCGGAAAATGGGGTAGAGTAACCTCTCTTTTTAGCTTGGTACCAGAAGAAGGCGGCTTTGAATGCCAACTCGTTAGCATCAGAACCAGATAGGGCATTCCAGACGCGGTTTTGACCTGGTGGGGCGAACTTCAACAAGTCACCAATAATCTTTTCGGTGTCTTTCCCTGGGAAGTTACCTAGAGCAGGTCTTTCAACTAAGGCTCTGATCATTTCTGGGGATTTAGCAGCTTCAATCAAGGCTGGGTTGTTATAACCAAGAGCAATAGAGGCAATTTGGGAGTAAGTGTCCAAATAAAGATTACCATCGACATCGGCAATGTAGTTACCAATGGATTTTTCATAATCAGCGACGAAGTAGGCGGCTCTTGAGTCGAAGACCGTGTACAATGATTTGATGGCTTCAGCAGACTTTGGGCCTGGGACGGAAGTAGTGTTAACGACAGGAGCTTCTGGCTCGTTTGGGTAGTACTTGGCAGCAACAGACATTGTGGAAGCTTGCGATGAGTTGAGGAAGACTAAGATGAGAGAAACGAAGACTAAGGTGAGAGAAACGAAGAAGAAGGGAAATCAGAAGCCTTTTTATATCTGAGCCGCCCATCAACCAAAGTTGAAAGGCATTGGAAACCCGCAGAGGTGGTTGAATGAGAAGAAAGAAGGGGCGCGCGCAAAACATCCCGATTAGGCAACGCCTAAGATTAGATATTATTATGATTTCGCGGAGTGTTGCCCTTTTGCAAAGGCCAGAGCGTTGACAAAGAGAGAAAAGATTTGATGAATTCCTAAAAGAGAAAGGTGCCAGGAGAAAGTGCAGAAAGTGTTTAATCAATACAAAACTTATTTACGTTTACGCGCACTACAACTCTTCAATCGTTGAACGACTCACTTTTATCCCTTTTATCACAATGTTACTGACACAGTTCCAGATGGCAGGACCACTTTTGTGTCACTTTATCAATTTTGTTTGTTGCCCCTCCAAAATTCCCACTTTCCTCTAACAATCCCATAAACTAGCAAAGACTGAAAACTTCGGGGTCGGCGGCTATTCTTTTTTTTTGTTTTGCCAGGCAACAGTGGGACGGGCAACCACTCTGCCTGTCTGGTTCAATTCTAGTGGAGCCAAAAAAATTGTCCACCCACAAGGATTTCCTGGCGGGGCTGGGCGAGAAAGGGCAAAAAACATCAAAAAAACTCCATTGGCCGTTGGAACTTCTAAAGCAGGTAACAGCGAGTGCAAATGGCTTTCCCACCAAAATCAAGACATAGAACTCTTATAGATAATATGGATCAAAGAGCTTCATCTCTACGCTAGCAGTAAGATATCACACTAGTTCAAATAGTTAGGCAAATCTTAGTCCAGTATATATTTTTAAAAAAATAGTTCAATAAACAATGTTGCATAGTAACGAGTTGTTCTTCATAGCGTGGGCAAATTAAAACGTAGAGTCTTAGCAGTTATGTGGGAAAGAATGTTCTTAGAAAAAGGGAAGTGCGGTAATAGTAGTGTTCATGGGTTAAAGATTAGAGTGGATACAAAAGGTTTCAGTTGAATAAAAAGAGTCTCTCTGTTTGATTGAGTTGGTTTTGATTGTATTTTGGCAGTGAATAGGTCTGTAGTCACCATTTAGTGAAATTGTTCAAAGTCTCTTGTTGTTGTTGTTGTTGTTGTTGTTGTTGTTGTTGTTGTTGTTGTACATAATTGTAATTCCAAGGGTTATAATTAGATCCAGTACTTCCACTGTGTTGTAACATTGGATGAACAGACTTTGGTTGCTGCTTTTGTTGATTTGTGCAGTTTTGTTCAAATCTTTGACCTTGGTTCAAGTATTGGTAGTTGACATTAGCATTCTGTGAATTAGGAACACTTGAGGTGATTGGCGTGATTGGCGTGATTGGGTTCCCTGATGAACTGTTTTGGAATGTATTAAAATTGGTTGAGTTCATATTGAAATTAGCAGTGGAGCAAGTTGAAGGAGCTGGTGACAGAGTAGTATTTCTGCTTGAAGTTTCCGAATGATTATTAGTGTCCAATAATTTCAAATACTTGAGTCTGTCAAATGACTCTAACTGGTATTGTCGTTGTGGGATGGATAACAGGTTCACCAGTTGTCTATAATTTTCATCACCATTGTTCCAAGTGGATATATATTTGACTAGCAATTCTTTAATGAGACCACTGTTCAAAGCGGTGAACTGTAACTCAAGACGAGTTGAAGAATGGAATAATAAATGGTTCAAGGTGATGATTGATAATTTCTGTAATTCCAAATCTTGTAAACTTGCTGATTCGAAAAACTTCAATAATTTGAACAAGGCAAACGTACCATAAAGTTCAAAAAGTTTCTCAAAAATGATCAGAGTGTTGATCTTCAGAACATTGGAAACGGAGAGGCAATCATAAAAAACTGGCGAAATTTCAGATTTGAATCCACAAGCTCTAGATCTCAATTGGTCCACGATTATCAAGTTGGAGAACAACACTGTAAATATTTGATTCAACAGAATACCATTTGCTTGGAATTCCAAATTGGACTTCTTTGTATCAACGTCATCAACCAGGTTCAAAACTGTTTTATTCTTGATTTGTTCAACGACACAATTCTCAATGATCCTTGTGTTGTAGTTCAGACAATGGACCAATCTTTGGAAATTGCCCAAGTTCAATTGATTCTTGGAGATCTCTGGGATGTCAAAACCTAAGAAGTCCGATCTTGGTAAAGGTGGGAACTTCTTCAATTGTGCAGTAACCTTGAAGCTTTCTGGGAAAAATCTTGTCGGATTGATATATTTCAATAGGGCACCTTGGATAATGAATGAAGTATAATTATAAATAGCATCGATGGAGAAAGAAGAGCCCAGTTCTGTCAATGCAATGGTGTCATTGATGTATGAAGATTGTTCCAATTGTGACAACAGAGTCTTCTCCAGTGCATAAATCATTTGGAAATCCGTAAGGAAGTTAATCTTGTTATTCTGATCAATCACTTCGAATAACACTTTAAAACGAGCATACATAGACTCCTCAATAACATCTTGGATATCAGTGTCCAAGATCTCTTTATCAAATCCATATTTAGCACCCGAAGATAATTTGAATAGCACATAGTGAACAGCAGATGTTAATTCTGGATACTGCGTCAAAGATAGAAGTTTCCCTCTCAATTCCATGGCATTAACCAATAGAGCAACCAATTCACAACCAAACTGAGTGGATAAAAAGTCTAACAGATTTGTTATGATACCCATGATCTTGACCGGATCTTCACATTCTTTCAATAGTAACAATTTACCATGGAGGATGACCAAATCCTTCGAGATCTTTCCGAGATAAGGTCTCATATCATAAGGAAATACTTCATTGATCAACCCCAAGGACATATTATAACGGTCTAGGTACTGGACTCTTTCTATGATGGTGATTGGACCTGGTAAGTACTTCAAATCCTGAGTCTTAGCATCAACTTCAAATGTCTTTGTCCATAACTTGTTGAACACTTCAAAAACGTCCATGTCAGTAGATGGGTTCACCTTGAATAACTTGATCATTTCGGATAGTAGTCCACGTTGTAGATGGTAATTGAACAGGATTGTCACAAGTTTGATCAATTGGTCTGTCTTTTGATAATTCAACTTCAAAGAGAAGGAAATGGTGATCAGCAATGGTGACATGAGGGAGCATCTTGATAACAAGTGGTTCTCGTGCGTTGACTTTAGCGTTTGTAAAACTCTGATAATGTTCAGGTACTCAACTACCAAAGAATCGATCAAGTCGATAGACATGACAGTTTTCAACAATTCATTAACCTTGATGCTTGAGACAAACAGCTTAATAACTTGAATCGTCTCTGCGTCTTTAATTGAGTCAAGATCAAGGGTTTCAATACCGGCTGAAACACACTTTGCAAGAGTAATCTCATCATCGCCTTCAGGTAATGCGCCTTCGAGATTCAACTTCTTCAAACTGTTCAAAGCATCGATAAAACCATCATCTATGGCAGTATCACCTGTTATCTCAAACTTGTTACCATTCTCTGTCAACTTTAAGAGCGGAGAATTTGTAGATAGGACCAGGTCTTTCATTAAAGTGGTTAACCCCATCGCAACTGTGTTGAACTAGGAAGAGCTCACAAAGCACAAAAGAGGAGCAGAACGATAAAAAGAGCTGTGTCCACTTTCTTCAGATTGTACTGTATTGGAGTGGCGGAAAGCTTGTGAGCGGCGCTTGGTGATTGTGAAAGCAGAGTTGGAATTGTTTGAAAGGAAAGCTGGCGCCATTGGAGTGTTAATTTTCAGTTTTTTCCGTTTTGGTTCCAAAACTGTTTTGAAACGAGTAACAAACCCCAAAGAAACGCGTTGTTTACTGGATTGAAGTGGGTTTTCAATGGCGCTGACCTTTTGACTAGATTCCGCCGTTTTGGGCAGTTTTAGCCACAAATTCCTCAGTCATGTTTTTTCTGGGGCATTTGTGCCTGAGATCTATGTGAACGAGGGCCTTTCCCGTTTGAAAAACTTTTGATGTATCTTTGTACTTTCCTGATTTGGCCACTTTCCAGATCTGGATATTTTTGAGAATTTGATTTTTTTGACAGATTTTTTGATTACTTTTTTCACAAATTTCTTGTCTAAGCCGACTTCTTCCGGTTTTGCAGTGGGAAACTTGAAACTTGTTGGGGTATTTACCTTTGTGAAATGTGGAGACAACAGAGGAAGCAATGAAGTCTTCAGGGACTTTTACTTTTTCTCTTGTGTTTTTGTGTGTTTTTCTTTCTCGGATCCTGAGTTTGCAGTTTTTGTAAGGCATCAACAGTTTGTTACGCTTTTTGCACCCCAATATGGGGCCCTTATTAGAGAACCTTCTCTCGTCAAAAGTACAGAAGCATCCAACTTAAAGCAAATACAGAAGTTCAATGCGGCAGGCCCATCTCGTTGCAATTATTTGACTCGAACAGAGATCTCGTCGAACAAAAGTCTGTCTCTCTTTGATCTTATCGAGCAATTTGTATCTGAGATTCCCTGTGAACCGTTCTCATCCGGGTACACCTCTAAAAAAAAATCTGATATAGCCGTTTGCTGGTATCTGGCAGAAAGTTATATAAGCCGTGGGTGCCCTTCCATTTGCAGTGGGAGAAAACAATGATTGCTTGAGCTGGGGGACGACGGATTACAATGCACATAGAGGAAGGTGTGTCCATCGCTGTGTTCGGGCTGAATGGCTATTTGGGCAAATCTGTCGTGGAGAGCCTACTCTCTGTTCCCTTCATCTGCAAGATCCAGACACCCATAAGACTGGTTACTTCGTCCACGAGGAGACCCATCGAATCGAGAAAAGTCAAGTATTACAACTTGCAAAGTACCACATTCGAAGAGGCCTTTGCAGGTGTCGATGTCGTTATCAATTTAGGCAATGTTCCTCATTCTCCATTACAGGACATTCTTCACGCTGTTATTACCAACAAGGTGAAGCTTTATATTCCATCACAGTTTGGCCTGGACTTACAGGCTGCACAACGCCGCTTTCCTGGATTTCTTTCCATCAAATCTGACCATTCAGAAATGGCTAGAATGGGCGGCATAAAGACCGTTGATGTTTATACCTCACTGTTTATCAACGACCACGATCAAAATTTCTACTCAAGGCCATTCCCGCAATTGAACTTTGATCCAAAGACAAACACAATTGAAATCCCTGGTGATGAGAATCTACTGATAAACCCAACGTTCCAATCTGACATTGGGAAGGCTGTTAGTGCCATCGCAACGTTCCATGATTTCCAAGCCCTACCTGATCACATCAGAATCTATTCAGACAGAGTGAGCATTAACGACACCATAGCTCATTATGAACACAGGACGGGTAAGAAGATGAAATTGGTGTATAGCAATCCTAAGGAAGAGCTATATCAGATTGAGCTGAAACAATCGAAACAGCTACAGGTACGTGATATCAGATTGTTTCTATGGGTATTTATGACAATGGGTGAGGGTAATGGGATGGTATGGGAATCTGATCATCATAGAGAACTGATCAATCCAGGAGAATCAATCTTTAAATGGACCAGATATAGAATTTAAAACTAAGCTAATGACAATGTACGAGCATTTAACGAAATTCCAAAAATAATGTTTGAAAAGGTTGGTACTGATACAATCATTCAAATTAAAACCGTCTAAGTACTTCTCAATGTTTCCAACTCTGAAGATCTCCCCTCTGTTTCATTCGATATCGTTATCGAGTCCTCTTGAGAGTTAACATGATTAAAGCCATTGACAATATTCTGACCAGCAGAATCGTATTCTGGAACATAATCAAATTCAATTGGTTCACTCTCTAGGTCTTGTAATCTTCTTCTTCTCAACTCGTCTTTATCCTCTGTTTGGTGAGTTGGAGAAACGCGACTTGGTTGATGGGTATAATTTGATCTAGATACAGGTTGCAATGGTGGAGCTGAGAATTCTTCAGAATCATCATAAGTGGTTTCATAACTTGGAGCAGGTCCCACTACTTCATCAAAGTTGGGTTCCGATGGTAGTAATGCCTCTTCCTTCATTCTTAGGATATCCTTTTCCGAAAGACCATAAGTTTGAGGGATTTGAATTTCTTCACCAGTGGAGACGTTTCTGTTATTAATTACAGCAGTATTGAATCCATTCGTACCATTATTGATACTCAATGGACTGATTGATGTTTGACTAATGGCCTCAAGGATAGAGGAATCTGATTCAATGACATGGCTAGTCTCATCACCATTCAGTTGTTGCTGTTGCTGTTGTTGTTGCTTAGCATTGTGAACGATGGTCTTCTTACCAATGTTCTCTTTCTTCTTGAATCTGCGTTCTGTACCAATGACGATCTCAGTGTTTAAACCTAGCAAATTCCTTGCCCTTTTCAATTTATCAACGTTGATCATCCCATTCTCTGACTTTGCCATAACTTCACGATCATGACTCGATTCAATGTCAAAAACAATAGAGTTTGCGAATTTCACACTGGACTTGGAATTGCTCTGACTCGGCCCATTTGCAATGATGTTTCTATTGGAGACATTAGCCAGCACTTCGATGTAATATTGGAATGACGCAACTTCAGAGCCAACGATAGTTGGGAATGCGTCGGCTGGGACCCTTAGAGAGGTACTGATTTCTGATGTTAACGTCACAGGATCAATGTATAATGGGACAATCACCTGAGACAAATCCTTTCTGAAAGATTGAATCGATGATTCAGGACCACCATCTAAACGACACACTCTGATGAGTGAGACAATGATTCCATTAGATGATTGTATGGCTTTGAAATGCTGGACCTTTATCTTTAATGTAATTAGTTCACCTCTTAAGTAACCTGATTGTGGTAGGTCAACAGACAGATTCACGGGGCTTGCAGTGCTTGCAGTGCCATTCTTGTCCTCGTTAGATTCACTGCTGATATCACTGAGATGAGTTGATTGTGTAATGTTAGAATTTATAGTTGATGTGGACGACAAGGTTTTTCGCAGTTTCTTATCAGATATCCTTAATGATGCTGTCTTGGTTTGAGGTTTGGGTATCTTGGCAACGTTAATGGGCACAACGATCTGTAAGTTCTTTTCGCAGTGATGGATACTGTTCTTGGAGTTCAAGATAAGGCCAGTGGATGAGTTGGACATGTTCGATGCAGGAGATGAGTTCAATGAGGATGTAGGGGATGAGCTAATGGAGTTATGATTAATGGATGCTCTCAGTGTGTATGAAATGGAACCTCTTTCAAAACTGATGGAAGTATAGATGTTCTTCTTTGGTAGTTTCATTGAAAATGGGAATCTGTGTTCACCTTTACTTAATCCGATGATTGGGTCTTCATTTTCATCTTGAGCACGGAGTACATTGGGGTCGTGAACATAAATGATTGCCGTATGCTTGAACAATATTGTGGGTTTACTTCTTACTGACCCTGTTGGATTCCCTGTTGGTTTGATTTTAATATATCCTAACAGCGTCAGCGTGATGTTGATATTTGTGATGTTCTTCTTTAAAGATAAAGCAGCGGTACCAGTGACGGTTTCACCAGGGGCCCAAGACTTATGAGGATCACTCAGTTCAATGTAGAAATCCTCAACCAAGTTAATGTTGTCGAGTCTGAACGATTTCTTGAAAGAGGACGCAGAGGAGCTGACCTGCGACCGCGTAGGGAGGAATTTCCCCATAGCTCTTTTCATAAGTGCGTTTGAGAGTTGTAATATTGGTGAAATGGCAGATGGAACTAATAGTTGAGTAGACTGTTGAGTTGTATCTGGGACGATTATGAGTATAGCTTCAGCCACAAGAACAACGACAAAATACGGGATACCCGGAGAGAAAGACTATACTAGAGTGTTGGAATATGAGCAATACGCAACAGGAGCAAGGCTAAACAGGGGATGAGAGGCGGCGGAATAGCTTCTGGGAAAGGTCTGGTCGGGGATGGGAGTGTAGATAGTCTGGGAGTGGAACAGAGAGCTTTCTAACGGAGGGAGGGAGCCAGTGTCAGTAGCCAGGAAAGCGCGGAGTGCAAGGGAATGTGTGAGAGTATGGAATGATTGTTACCTGGAACGAAGCGCCCGTGGGTCTTGTGAGTGGTGAACGTGATCTTGGGATTGGACAATAAGCCAACTTAACTATGGTTTCGTTTTTTTTCTTATTTTCGTTCACCTTCAAAGGGGAAAATTCGCGAGCAACAGACACCGAAATTTTGTACGAGGTGCAACGGTGGTGGCCAGAGCCCGTGGGAAAGGAGAAGGGGGCAATCAGGAAGACTAAGAAGAGACTATTGTGATGAAAAAGCGCTTTGAGTTTGGTTTTCCAAGAGACCTCCTAACGAAATTCCGTTCATTCATTTCGTGACTGTATCGCCGTAACAGCTTCGGACACATTGGCGGAATCTCCTATAGGTCTGTTTCCCGAAACTAGTTTCCCACCCCGGCCTTTACGCATAAATAGCCATTGGGAGACGCGCACAGGTCTGACGAGAAGAAACGACACTGCGGAGTGGAAAGCTCTGACCAGACACTGTACTTTCCACCCGTTTACTAAGACCTACTTGTGCCACGGGTTCGCATAACGGTTGTCCCATCATTTATCCATTGCCCAGGCTTTTGCCGCATGAGATTTACGCGCAGCATTGGCGTTTTGCCTAGAGATCTAACAAGGACAAGATAAACCATAAGCTTGGCTAAGTTGGGGGCACAGCCACTTTTGGGCGATCGCAAGCGCAACAGGGCCCAGGTAATAGTAGTTGAGGGGAGCCTTTGTGGTGATTTGAGGGAGGGAAACCTGAAGGGACTGATAACTTTGAGACAGAAATAACAGGAGATTCTGCAATCCAGTGAATTATTGCTTACAGCTGGTCAACAGTGAGGAAGTAACTAGCAAGGAGACAGCGTATCATGTTAACAATGTGGGTAATCATCTACCTGAATGTCTGAAAGATGATGTATCCCACTCTAAGCTCGAATTCTTCCAGGCGTAATTAAGTGATATTTACACCAACTTCAATCAATTAGATGATTGATAATCTCAAATTGACAAGAACTTTGAAGCAGTCAGCCTTTGCCATAAAGCTTAAAATGTTCACATTATCGCTCGAAATTGCGAAACAAATATTGAATCTTGATAGAGTGTGGAAGGTTTTGGTGCTTGAGAGAAATAACAAATCACAATAAACATCTTCGTTCCTGGCTCTAGAGTCTTGATTCAGTAGAGTGTGTTGGTAAGATTTGATGGTCGGAGTCTTCGCTTGTTTCAGGGAAAGTACAGATATGATTTTCGAGTCATTGATCAGTCTGGCTCAATCACTTCTGAACCCGGGTGTCGTCACCTTCATCTTTAAGCGGTGAATGAGAGCCATCCAATGGCGAGACGGAGGCTCCTAATAGATTCCGATTTGGTTGGCGCATGACCAACACTATAAGAAGCATAGAACTTTGAGGCCCCAGAAATTGCAAAGATAACCCCCTGTGCCCCTTACCAGAGTGAGATGTGGAGTATTAATTATTCAAACAATTTCTCAAAAATGCCTGCTTAGCTTAGTGGTAGAGCGTTGCACTTGTAATGCAAAGGTCGCTAGTTCAATTCTGGCAGGAGGCAATTTTCTTTTTTTTGCGAATTTTTGACCCGCAAAACCGGGTAACACCCTCTCGCGATCTCGTTTTATATGCTAAAACATTGATTGTTAATGGTGTCATCTGGTTGCCGTGCGTTGGTTAGGCTTTGAACAATTACTAAGTTTCCCGCCACAGATCACACTTTATCTAACAGTTGCAGTGTGACTAATCCTTGGCTGTTTTGCAGAAGTTCAGGTCTCTTCCCACTGTATAAAAGAAAGATCAACAGAAACCCATAAATTTTCACATGGAAATCATTTATAACTGCAACTTTCACATGTTTTTTTACCAAACTCTCGATTTATCATCGAATCCGATCAGTGACACTTTTGCTTTCAACACAGTTTAAAGACCTTCGCTGACAATTGCACAGTCTTCAACCGACTGAACTCACTTCAACTGTACTGTTATCCAAGTTTCAACAGCTTTTACTTCAACTTCAGCTGCTTCACTTGCAAACACTCACTTTCCCCCACATTGTCTTTCCCACAGTTCAGGAGATAAGGAATGGCAACTACCTCACACGACTTTAATGCAACAATCGCATTGTCCAACAGGGACTACGAGAGCGATGAAAGCTCGATAAGCTCCACATTCTCAAACACACCAACGGTACAGACACCACTGAAACAGATTGACGATTTTGAATCTGACAGGAGACCAATTGGTAAGACCCCATCTGGCCATTCTTTCGAGGTGCCTGAGACTCACGACATGGTCCGTTCTCTGTTTGACCCTACTTTGAGGAAATCTGTTGCTGAGGTGTTGATCTTTGGTTCTTTGCTGGCTAACATCTGGATTTACAAATGGTTGGGCACTTATCAAAACAGAATTTATGGGTTTCTGGGGTTGTATGCCTTTTGGAGACTAAGTTACAATCTGGGGATTGGTATATTGCTTTACAAACAATCCAATTCAAGAACTTTAGTCGAGTTTGCCAAATCACAAGACTTGTTCAACCCTCAAAAAAGGGAAACCCTGTTACAAAAGTTGGCCCATTTGGAAATCAAGTCCAAAATGGGTGCTGATTACAACGTTGATTCTTATCCAATTGAATTCAATACTTGGCTATTATTTCGTCAATTCGTTGACTTGATCCTGATGCAAGACTTCACAACTTATATGTTTTTGGTTTACACTGCGGGTCAAGATTCCACACTGTCACAAAGTTCTTGGTTAAACTATACCCGTATCATTCTTGGTTCCACTTTGGTGCTGTTCAACCTTTGGGTTAAGCTTGATGCTCATCGTGTTGTCAAGGATTATGCTTGGTATTGGGGTGACTTCTTCTTCCTGGAGGAGAACGAATTGATATTTGATGGTGTTTTCAACTTATCTCCTCATCCTATGTATTCAATTGGCTATATCGGGTACTATGGCTTTGCCTTGATTACAAAATCATACTTAGTGTTGATTGTTTCATTAGTGGCCCATTTCTTACAGTTCTTGTTCTTGACCTACGTGGAAGATCCACACATTGAAAAGATTTATGGCTCTGATTCTGATGAGATTGTGGTTGAGGAATTAGAAGCCAGCGACCACTACTTGAAACCTTTAGTCGTCTTCAGCAACTTTAATTTCATTAGAATTTCAGATTACTTAACAGTCTTGGGTGCCATTTACACTGTCATTGGTCCTATCTTTATCTCTTATGGTGAAAGATCTTGGGACTATTACTTTTTCGGTTTTGGATTGTTGGTTAAAGTTGTTCAAGCTTTCATCACAAGTTATGTCCTTTCGAAGCAAAGCTCTGAAAAATTCTGGACTAAGCTATATTTGAAATACGGACTTGATAACGTCACGGCTTATGCAAACTGGCAAATCATTTACAATTTCCTATTGGTGTTATCATATTCCACGTTCATCGGTACTTGTTATAGAGAGTTGGTTCGTGGTCAATACAAACTTGGTAATTGGCTACCATTGAGAATCATTCTTGGTTCATTGATGATCTTGTTACAAGTATGGACAAGCTCTTCCATCTATCGCTCCATTGGAGACTTTGGTTGGTTCTATGGTGATTTCTTCCTACCAAATTTGTCTCAAAAGGCACTGACCAAATCTGGGATTTACAGATACTTGAATGATCCTGAAAGATTGTTAGGTATCAGTGGTATTTGGGGTGCCACATTGATTACTTATTCCCCATTAGTTTTCTCACTGGCTATGATTTGGACTGCTCATATCACTTTGTTTTTGAATTTTGTTGAGAAGCCTCATATGATCAAAGTCTATGGTGAACAACAGGTCTTGAAGAACGAGTCAGGTGTGTCATTGACTTTGAAACAATTCATTCCAAAGAAATTAAATACCACCTTTGACTCCATTTACAACAACGCTTTCCACAGAGTTGACTCTTACATCAAAAAGAGAACCCAATCTGAGATCAATCCGAGTGGGAAGAATGTCAGAACTGCACTGATCCAACAGAGGGAAGAAATCTTGGAAAGCAGAAGTAAAAGTGATTATGCATTGACCATTGAAAACCTATCATCAAATTCAGAGATTGAAATTGGACATCCAATCCGCGTGAAATGGACTGCTCCAGAAGGCCATCATCCAAAAGATTGGATTGGGTTATATCAAGTTATGAAGACGGGTAATTCGAAGACCATCACGAGAATCTCCAGTGCTGGTAAATGGATTGCCATCAACCCTGATGGGTACAATGGTAGAGACTCTGGCATCATCAAGAGAGAGACTAATGCCACAGGTGGTAAAGTCAGTGGTGTCGTTGAATTCCACTCTGAATTGCTAGCTATTGAAAAAGGCGTTTATGAGATTAGATACCATCAAAATGACTCACACAAGGTCATATGCCTGTCCTCACCTTTTGAAATTGTCATTCCAAATATCACCATCAATGGAGACTTATCTTTGAATTTGTTAAGACTCTTGAAGAGATTCCAACCTAACTTGACAACTAATTCATACCTTGATTTTAAAACCTCATCCCCAAAATTTATTAGCAAGTTGGTGTCTGATGCCACAGGTGTTGATATTGCAAGTGAAATTGTTGCCAAGTTGAGGACCGTTGATGGCATTGCCGAAAGATTGAAAAAGTCTAAAAGGATCCTGGATGATTTGAATGATCCAGCAACTTTGTAAATAGTGGGAACGTTTTCATGTTGACTACGCGTCGTTTTCTAATTCTAATCTCCATCTTATCAATGTACTTTAGAGTTTGTTCCGGAACTTCATAGAAAGAAGCCCTACACTGAGACATTTCCCACTATCCAGGGCTCAACCTGGCTACGTTTGTAACTATGCATGCAAAAAGTCATTCAATTAATTGGATAACAGTAACCAACTAGCTCTTTGATTGCTCGAAAACGTAGTTGATTAGTCCGTTCTTTACAAGTTTAGCCCTTTTTTGTAGCGTGTCAATGACTTTGTCCAATTGACCAAATGAGTTCTGAGACTCACTCAAGATAGCAACAATTTCGTTCTCCTTAACGAAACTAGCCACTGTGTTATTCTCCAGGTCAAAAGCACTAGCAACAATGTCTATTATTTCAATGTCAGCGTTGATCAGGGCTAATGTAGTGGTATCTGAGATCAAGCTTAACAATTTCAATGAAAGATCTTGAACGTTCTGGATAGAAATAATGTTGACAAAGATATCAATACCGGATTTTGGATATCTCGAAAGGTTAATCACAGAAGTGAATGTGTTATCGATGTAATTTGAGAATTTTTGGTCCAAGAGATCATCAATCAATCCAGTATTATCATCGATATGAATGTTCAAACTTGTCTTCTCAACGAAGGTGCCTCGTATTGGTCTAGGACCATAGATGGACACAGACATAATGTTTCCATCTAGCTCCGAGTATGCAGACCCATTAGCGTTCTTTATGAGCCCACTCTTCAGGAATGTTCTTGATATTTGGTCATTGATGTCATCTTCTTTACTCTTATCGATCTGGACCTTGGAAACGTATTCAGCAGGCAGAGGGGCAAAGACCAGTGGTTGGGCATTTTGGGGGCCTAACAATCTTCTTCTGTCAATGGTGCTCATGTTGATAGTAGCTTTGCAATTGGTTGTTGGTAGTGAGTAATCTGATGGCTTTTCAACAGAGAAGAACGTTGTTTAACCGTTAAATTTTTTTTGGCGTAAATAATGAACCTCCAGACACCATCCTTATTGGCACGAAGAAGTATGACAGAGGGTTTTTGTGTATGTGGCGAATTTCTCATGATTTTGGCTTTATTACGAAACTGAACGGTTCTGAGTTAGCTTTTACTATTACTACTATGAACTGTAACAGTACCAAGTGTCCCCCGATATCGCCATGTGTTTTAACTCTCGTATAACTCACTTATCACTCATATCATACAATAAAACATCAAGATTAAGCACTTTGAACAAATCATTAAACTAAGAATTTTTATATATATACGTAACAGCCATTAACCAAAACCAACAATCATTCATGGGCAAACTTCATCTTCAGTCCATTGATCCTCCTCGTATCTTTCGTAAATGAAACGACTTTGATGACCGTTCAGATTGACATAGTCAACTTTATCAACAAGCATCAACACTAGGGAATAGTGCTTGGTACCATCAACCTCGTTGGAACCATCAACACCTCTCGATATAGAGTCAAGAAGCTTCTGCTTCTCAGGTGTTAGGGTAGAGCCTGGCTCTGGTTTCCGGAAACTTGACTTTAGGTTAACTGATAAATCATTCCATTTCGAGTTTAGTTCCTTTTCCCATTCTTGTGCAGTTGGAGATGAAGCAGGAACATTTTGAGTTATGCTGGATAGATCCAATGATGATGAATATGACTTGATGATATGTGGGGAGACAAGTGGGTAGTCACCAACTTCCTTGGAGAAAGTAGCAGAGTTGTCATGTGTTAAGATCTTTGCATTCCCACTTAGTCTAAATTGTTCATTAGTCGCAGGAAACCAAAACACAGCTTCAAATTTCGGATTCATCTTCAAATGCTGATACTTGTCCATCCTTACGTCTGTGGTGAACGTCACTATGTTGGTCTTTTTGTCGTTGAATAGGAAGCCTCTGTAAATACACGTTCTAACTTTAGGGGCACCAAGGGCATCGACTGTGGCGAAGGAAAATGTGATAAAGGGGGCCGTTTCCAGCTGTCTGTTGACAGCATTAGTAAGGGCAGGAACCCAGGGACCCATGTACTGCATTGATTTTGTGATTTAATATGATGGTGGTATCGATGACGAATGTGACAGCGTTGTGGTTGCAAGATCAGATATGAAGGGATGATACAGCTTGAACAAAGTGAAATTAGTGAACTTGGAGCGGAAAGGGGCGATCCTAATTGAATGAAACAAGTGAAACAAAGAGGGAAAGGAGTGTCAGCAGCTGTCTGAGTGTCTGTGACTGGAGAATCACAGCAAGGACTGTTCTCTTTGGAGGGTAGAAGTTGGGATGTTCTGATGAATCAGAGAGACGTTTGGGAACCGTAAACCTGCGAGAATTTGACACAGAAAACTGGGGGCAAGTGGTGGAGATGGGGAGTAAGGTATCTGAGGTGGAAAAGCTCCGAATGAGAGCGTCGCTTGAGGCAGCAGTGACAATTACTGTTCACTTCAACTGATGATTCTACCAAGTGTCTGCTTTTTTTCTTCTCCGACGAATTTTTCGAATTTTTCACTTTTTTGTTGGTGGATGGAGACAACAGTACTAAATCCGGTAAAACGTGTGTTCTTTAGCACTGATCAAAGGGAGGAAATGTCAATTTTAGGAGTGTTCCGGGCTGTCTCCAATAGGGGCTTCTGCTCTTCAGTTAGGCTGCTCAATGCTGGTATGTTCCTGTCTTTTCCCGCTTCTTCCTACCCAATCAGGCTCTTTTACTAACTTTTAAAGTGACACCAGCTGCCATCCAGCTCAGAGTTGGTCTAATCAAAGAGTGTAAACGCCACCCAGATGCTGATAAACTGTACGTGTCACAGATCAGTATAGACGAGGCCTCAGATGGTGCCTCCACCGTGTGCAGTGGTCTCGTGAACTATATCAGACAGGAAGATCTGCTACACAGAAGAGTTGTGCTCGTAACAAACCTGAAGCCATCCAAGATGAGAGGCATCAAATCGGAGGCCATGGTCCTTGCTGCTGAGAAGACTGTTGATGATGAAGTGAACGTTCAGTTGGTGTTGCCTCCCGTTTCTTCGCTGATCGGCGAGGAGCTGTTCTTTGATGGATACAAGTCTGAAACCCCACAAAGCAGATTAAAGAGTAAGAAATGGGAAGAGTTACAACAGAGATTTCAATCAAACACTGATGGGATTGTTGTGTATATTGATGACGAGGGCAAGGAGCACAAACTACGTGGTGACCAATCTGATAGTTTTGCCTCCGTAGGATTGAAGAATGCCATTGTTAGATAATGGTACTTGTACATACAGAGACTATCTGTTGATTGTAAACTCCTACAGGGAGAGTCGGGAAAAAAACATCATAGCATTATCAGAGGCTGAAATCACTTATTTAATGGGAAGATGTTTGGGATAGGACCTAATGGAGTGATCTTGTTAGGGTTGATACCAATATGTGACTTAGTATAGTGGAATTTGATATGGTCAAAGTGGACAGTATCTTTAATCAAAGGATGGTTCCAGTAGATATCTCTAACCCAGTCATGTAAGTATGGATAATCGAAACGAATCATACCCAAATTACATTTGAAGTGTTGAACGTAGACAGGGTCAAATCTAATGATTGTGGTGAATAATCTGACATCTGACTCAGTGATCTCATTGCTCAACAAGTATTTGATACCCTTGGCTTTGTTGTCTTTCAAGATCTTTTCAACCTTGTCCAAATGTTCAAACAAATTCTTCACTTCCTGCTCATAAACTTCTTGCTTGGTGGCAAAACCGGATTTGTAGACGGCATTGTTGATGTTTTCATAAGTCAATTCGTTCAACTCATCAATTTGAGATAATAAAGACGATGGAGCATAGTCCAGAGCTTTCTTCTTTGGATCCTCAATCAAATCATTAAACTCGGAATTCAAGAATCTGATAATTTCAGAGGATTCGTTACTGACAATGGTTTCCAATTTCTTGTCCCAAAACACAGGAACGGTGAATCTACCATCATACTGCGGATCAGCCTTGTAGTAAATCTTTCTGATTCGGTCGAAATCATAGAGGTGGTCCTTAGTAGCAGCTTCACAAGGATCTTCGGCAGAAGGGAATCTCCAACCTTTAGCGTCCATACTCCAGTGGACAACAGATAGCCCAATGATTGAGTCCTTGGAGACAGTGGAGGTCTTTGGGTCAAAATCCTTGATCAAACCCTTAGTGTTCAGGTAGATCAACACACGACAGGCCCATGGGCAGGCCAATGAAATGTAGACATGATATCTACCCTTCTCAGGCTGGAACTTTGCATCTGGTTTGTTCTGCACAAAGTCTCTGAAGACCGATGCTTTTCTCTTGTACGCACCATCCTTGCCAGCGAATTCCAAAATCTTCAAGCCTTGTTTCTATGGCGATGTGTTAGTCAATTGCACATACAATCTATCTCTATTCGCTACTTACACCTGTTTGCGACATTGTTCAAACGAGTTTCTAACGAGTTTCTAACTGTTGCGTTGCTAAAGTCTGTCTGAAGATGCGGAAATCGGAGAAAGAATGAGGCTCTTTTATACAATTTTGGGTTGGTTTGCTATTATTATTAACTGCTTTGTCATAGCTGATTGATGCGTGTCCGAACCCGGAATGATAACCATAATGATATATTTGATATGTTTTAGTCATCTATTAACAATCTCTAATATACTGTGGTTCAGTCAACAGTTGAAAGAGCTGGAAGTTATCCTTCTTCGCTCCTCTTTCCTATTCGGGAAGTTCGTCCGATAGACACAAAACCCATTTTGACACAAAGATCATAAATAAAACCGACTTTTAAGATGAATTTCGTTGAAAGTTTGAGGAAAAGAACCTTCTAATCTTTTCCAACTCACTAAGAGTGAAGTACTTGTTGTTTGTTGTTTGTTGTTTGCCATGTCAATGAGCAGTGAACTATCTCCTTTGCCTGAGTCTCCAGAGCTCCCTCCACAGATTGAAGACAATTTCTTCCATTTCGAGTACAATCCTGAACTTTGCCCACTTGTCGGTTTCCCTCCTACCCAGAATGATGAATCAAGTATTGCAAGTGACTGTGACACACCTTCAGAAGCTGACAATTTTCCTTCTGAACCCAATACCCCTCTCAATAATATACCGTTTGAAGCTGCAAATGAAGACGTTGGTGAAGTTGATTTCTTCCAAGTTACCCCATTCACCCCCTTAAAACAAATTGACCTGGTCTATTCTCAAGATACCCAAAAGAAGATGCTTTCGAACTCTTCTCACCAAACAGATTACCTTTATGACTCTGAGGAGCAATTTCCAATTTGTATAAGCAATAATATGGTCCCAATGCAGGAAGTTGAGGTAACAGAGAAGGTGGATGAGTTACTAAATGACAATGAAGACTTACTAAGGCAACTTGAGCAGTACTATGAGCAACAAAGACATCTTTCAAATCATGTACCAATCCATTATGGCCCTCCAGTTGAACTTTTTCAGCCAACTGTTGCCGATAGTAGCATTTACCCTGTGTTGGACCCTCGTTTGATAGAAATGACAGCATTGTCTGCAGTTCAAGTTAATGATCAACAGCAAACTGAGACTGGTGATTTAGGATCAGAAAATTTCAATATTCAAAATGTTGTTTCGCCTCCGAAGGCTTCAATTGGTATCAATGTTGACTTCTTGAATCCATCACAATATCGATTCGATCTATCTTGCATTGAAATTCATGAAGATGAGCTTGGCATTGATTACAACAATCAAGTCCAACAACCATTCATTATTCAAGATGCTTATGGCCAAAAGAAATCGACGACAAAATCAGGAAATAAAAGGGCTTTAAGGGATATCAATAGGGCTTCTGTCGAAGTGTATGGTGAGTTCAAGTGTAAACATCAGAAATGCGACATGGCCTATTTCAAAAGAAAATCGGACTATAGAAAACATTTGAAGTCACATACAAATCTCACTTTCAAGTGTCCTTACTATGATGCACTAGATAACCACAAGGGCAAAGACACTTTCAATAGAATGGATGTTTGGAAGAGACATTTGAGGACATTTCACTTTGTCTTCCAGGAAGGTGAAGATTCAAACCAAGGTAAAGGCCGATGCAAAGCTTGTGGTGAGACTTTCAAACTTTTCAATGATTTTGCTGACAAACATATCGAAGTCTGTGCAAATAGGTTGATGATTTCTCGTCAACAAAGGCTCTAAGGTCGTCTTGAAATATTGAAACAAAAAATATAGAATATAATTTACAGACAGAATATCATAAATACGATTATAAAATTTCACAAAATAAATACAAAGTAGCCAAAAGAACAAATAAACCTAAATCTTGATCAACAAGAAGTAATTCCTTAAATTTTTAGCTTGTTCAGTTTTTCGCAATTGACATTTTCCAGAATTTCAACTCCACTCTTGGTATAATAAGCGTCAATTTCTTTGATCTGATCAGTAGCAATGGCTTTGCTCAGGCTTTTTATAACGTTTACCTTATATCCCAACTTAGCAGCAGACTCGGCACTGAATTTGACACAATAGTCATATGCCAACCCGACCAAATAAACCTCATCAATCCCATTTTCTTTTAAGAAGGAGTTCAATTCAGTGTGGTCATCATCCCAGATATCATTGAAGGCACTATAGTAGTCCCTATCTTGCAGTTGGCCCTTCTGTATGACTGTCTTTGGGACATCGATGGCCTTGTAGACCTCGACTAGCTCGTCAGGGAAATTAGCACCATGAGTATGTTGGACACAATGAACCGGCCAAACTGTCTCCAATGATTTCGTGGTGTTATCTTTTGTCGATGTGAATTCCAATTGTCTGAAGGGAGCTGCATCTTTATGATTTATGGCAAAGGATGTATGATCCTTTGGGTGCCAATCTTGAGAAACTGCCACAGCATCCCATTTGTAAGACTTTAGAAGTTCAATGATCCCAGGGATGATCTCATCACCATTCTCGACAGCCAATGCTCCACCAGGAAGGAAATCGAACTGGACATCGATTATCAATAATGCGGATTTGGTCATGGTTACCTCAGTTGGTTGAGAAAAAAGGTTTACGTGATGGTTTATTGGGTCTTATTGTTCTCCTTTGTTGCTTTGTGTCAAAAAAAAAAAAAAGAATATACCAGAAAAACTCTGGCAAGAACGACCTAAAACGGAAGACCCTAATAGTTAAGCTTGTTACCCTGATGTCTACAAGCTTTCAGTCGTATACTATTTTCGATTAATCAAAAATAAAAATCGGTCCCTTGGCCTAGTTGGTTAAGGCGTGGTGCTAATAACGCCAAGATCAGCAGTTCGATCCTGCTAGGGACCAATTTCTTTTTTGGCTCTCTTTTCAATTTTTTTTACCTTATTATCAGTTCAGTGACTCATCAACCAACGTTCTAAGTTGTTTCACCTTGTTTATCTTTTCCTTGGCTCCATACTGATGCTACTTTTGAGTCTCTTTTCATACGGCTGTTTCTTTGGTTATTATCTTTCTCTTTTGGGAGTTGGAGAAGCTGCTTGCACCTGAAGTTAGCGGACATTGAAAAAAAAAACACCACTAACATCAACCAAGAGCGAGACCGAGATTGGTTATCGACAGTCGGCGCTTAATGTCAGAATATTTAAACAATTCAAAATCCCCCGAGTCAACTGGGAACACAGGAACTCACTGAACCAAGCCGGAGTAGTCAACTGTCGTTGAACAGTGAAAGACAATGACTGTCTACAAAAATTTGAAACTTGAACTATCCACTGATCACGATGAGATCCAGTACACTCATGAACAAAACTCTGCCAGCTGGAGAAATTTGCTAACAGTAGAGGAGTACATGGAAAGAGAACGTTTCGTCGGTTTAGAACACGAAGTGTGTGAAAGGGATCACGAGAAAAACCTTGGGTTATACCATTTTGTGTTAAAAGATTATTCGATTCCTATCATCAATAGCAAATTTGATCAGATTGTTGCATCTTGTGAAACCAGAAACAGAATCGGATACGTTGCTGAACCAGGTGCTACTGAATTGAAAGAAGTCGTTTCTTCATGTATCGGTAGTGTTTACACTTTGTCACATCACAGAAGAAAAGGTTATGCTGGTAAAATGATCACTCTAGTCAACGAATACTGGAACGAAAGGCTTGGTGAGGGAACATTCATGACTCTGTACAGTGAAGTTGGTGATTATTACTCAAGATTCGGCTACAAGAGTTTTGAAGTGCTTGATAACAAGTTGGAGATCAAAGCTGATGAAACTGGTAGCATTGTGTGCACAACTGATTACGAATCACTACGGATGGATCAATATAAAGACCTGATGAAGGCAGAAAACGAATTGTTGAAAAAGGAATTACTGGCTAAAGCTCAGAAGAGTGATAAAAAGCTAATCGCCATGGAATTGAACAGCGATATCTTTACTTGGTTTCACGTGAGAGACAAATTTACAAATTCTAAGGTGAATAAGACTTCCAAACCAACAACTGTTGCCGGCGCCCAATTAAAGAATAATGAGGACCACATCATCTGGCTACATGACTGGCTGAGTGACGGTGTCACAATCTTGAAGCTAAAATTTTCATCTTTGGATTCATTCAGAAAACTTGTTGCTTTAGCACATAATGAGGCCAAGATCAACGGTCTACATGCATTGGAACTCTGGGACTCGGCGCTAGGTGAAGATGAAGAACTGCATAGACAGGTACATGAATATCTAAAGTCTGAGTATGAAGGTAAATTTGACCAACCAAACAGTTCTTTATCAGCAGCTAAACTGACTACAGCGGAAGATGTTGTATTCGGTTGGGAGTTCAACGACAAATGGTGCTGGTTCTGAATGCTATGTTCCCAGTTAATCGTCTAATTATAAATAGCTCATGACTTCTGAGGCTGTGACTGTGAACCCTTTCTAATGCTCTTTTCATACCGTATAGCTAAAAATAGAATGACACATTCCAAGCATAACAGTTAGGGATGATCCACAAAGCCCGCAAAGCCTCAGGGCACTTGTAAATGTTATTTCGGGCTCTTTTGAGATGCCTTTGTGAGTCCTTGGGGGCACCTCTGTGCCTCAAACTCGCTGTGAACGACGGTCATCGCCTGGTTCTCTCCTTCTCTATCTCGCTGTATTGTTTCAGATCTGTGTTCATCTCGTTCCCTGCCTAGGCGGAGACTTCCCCCTCCTGCTCGCTACGGCTCGCCATTGGTGATGAAACCGGTAGACCCACAGCGGAGCAGGAAATACGCGATACGCAAACGCACATTTTCGTGTTTAGATCTATTCTAAAGTGTATAAAAAATTTGGGTCACCTCGTTGATCCATTCCACAAGCCTCATCAAAGCCCCTCTTGTGGACTTGCAAATGAGTTATAACAGGGACGGCCGCTTCGGTGGCCACCAGGATCAGCACCGTGAAAACACGGGCTCGTACGACTACCAGCAGGGCCCGGATCAAGAGCACCAGTACAATCAGTACAATCAGTACGAGGACCCATTCGAAAACCCCGTCATGGACTACCCTCGCAACGGATCAAGCGAGCGCTTACAACAGCCTGAACAATCGCATGCGAGGGACTCCATCTCACCACAGAGAAGGCGCCCCTCGGAGTATGAGTTGGACTATCTGAACTCGAATCACGAGTACACCGGCGGTTATCATCAGACCTCTCAAACTCCATTCCAAGATCAGAATGACTACCAATACGACCAGAGATACTACAACACTCCGATCATTGATGACCACCTGGCCCCTACTCAATATTCTCCAATCCAAGGTCCAACTTACTCTCAACGTGAATTCATCCCAATGGCTCCAAACGCTCCATTTGATGAGAATTACTACAGGAATGATTCAAGTGATGCCTCTGTGTTCAACGGCTTCCCTGTCGATCCGGACACATCGTATCATGGTGCGACTCCTGGTTATTTGAATGATCCATACAGTCAACAATCTCTACCAGACAAATTCCAAACTGATGAAGAACTCAATATCCCACGTCATTTCCCAGATGAAGAATTGGCCTTGAACAAGATTGAGCAGCCACCTACGCCTGAAGAAGGCTCTGAAACCGGTGACTATGATGTCCCTGAAGAATCTTCAAGAAGAAAGATCGAGGTTCGTCTATTGAATGGCCATTTAATCCTAGATTGTCCTGTACCAGATAGAATCCTGGATAGATACAACTTAAATGAGAGTGATGATGCCAGAGAATTGAGATACATGAGATATCAGGCTGTGACATGTGATCCAAGAGACTTCATGGTGAAGAACTTCAGCTTGAGACAACGTTTCTATAGAAGACCAAGAGATATTGAAATCTTAATCGTTGTCACCATCTATAACGAACAAGATGTGCTATTGGCTAGAACTTTGAAAGGTATCTTTGATAATATCCAGCATTTGGAAAGCAAAAAGAACTCAAGTACCTGGGGTCCAGACTCTTGGAAGAAAATTGTCGTTTGTATTGTTGCGGATGGTCGTGAAAAGATTCATGAAACTTCTCAGGCTTTGTTAGCAGGTTTAGGTGTTTATCAGGAAGGTTTTGCCAGAAACGCCGTTAATGATGAGAAAGTCGTGTCACATGTGTTTGAATACACTTCTATGATTGGTATTTCCAAGGTTGATTCTGATAGAGTTAAGTTGAAATTGAATGCTACTCCAGTGCAATTGTTATTCTGTTTGAAAGAAGAGAACCAAAAGAAGATTAACTCCCATAGATGGGCTCTAGAGGCATTTGGCCAAACATTGAACCCAGAAACTGTGGTATTATTGGATGCAGGTACTCAGCCAAGTAAAGACTCTATCTACCACTTATGGAAAGAATTCAAGAATGATCCTCAAGTCGCTGGTACATGTGGTGAAATTAAGGCCATGCTGGGTAAAAATTACCAAAAGTTATTGAATCCATTGGTTGCTGCTCAAAACTTTGAATATAAGATGTCCAACATTTTGGATAAACCTATGGAATCCTCGTTCGGCTTCATTTCCGTTTTACCTGGTGCCTTCTCAGCTTATCGTTACAGTGCTCTATTGGGTGAACCTTTAATGAGGTACTTCGAAGGTGAAACCATGCATGATTCCAACTCTGGTGTCTTCAAGTCTAATATGTATCTTGCTGAAGATCGTATCTTATGTTTCGAATTGGTTGCTAAGCAAAACTGCTCTTGGTTACTGAGATACTGCAGAAGTGCTTCTGCTGAGACTGATGTCCCTGAAGAAGTCCATGATTTCGTCTCCCAAAGAAGACGTTGGTTAAATGGTTCTTTCTTTGCTGCCATTTACTCCGTCTTCCACTTCCATAAGATCATGACTTCATCACATTCATTTGGTAGAAAATTTGCATTGTGTGTTGAGTTTGTTTATCAGTTTTTGTCATTATTGGTTTCTTGGTTCTCACTGGGCTCATACTTCCTGGTTTTCAGAATTCTAACCACTTCATTGGGCGATTTATACCAGGCTTGCAAATATTTGTCAGTTGTCTTCTTATGGTTATACCTGTTATGCGTTGTCACTACGTTCATTCTATCGTTTGGTAACACCCCTAGAGGTACTCCAAAGTTTTACTTGGTCATTATCATCTTCTTCGCCGTGCTGATGGCATACATGGTAGCTGCTGCTATCGTAATGGCTGTCCACTCTGTTAATGAAATCCTAGATAGTGGCCCCATTACTGCCAAGTTGTTATTCACCAATAGAACATTCAGAGACTTGATCATTTCCACGTTGACCACCTATGCATTATACTTAATAGCGTCCATTATTCATTTGAAACCTATGCATATGTTGACGTCATTTTTCCAATACTTGCTTCTTTCTCCATCATATGTGAACGTTTTGAACATCTATGCCTTTTGTAACTTACATGATATCAGTTGGGGTACTAAAGGTGCTACTGCGATGACATTGGGTGATGCTCAAATCTCAGAAGATGGTGAAAAAGTTCAATTTGTGGATGCTCCAATTACGGCTGAAGAAATCAATGACTTGTATGAGAAGCAAATGGACATTTTGGCGCATACACCAAGACCAAAACCTGCTATCACTTCAGAATCTTTGAGAATTGATGAACAAAAGAGAAAAGAGAAAGAAGAAGAGGACAAGAAAAATTATTACGCCTTTATCAGATCCATGGTCGTTTTAACTTGGATCACTACTAACTTCATCATCGTTGCCCTTGTCTTGGAAACTGGTGGTATGAACCAATTGGCTGATGACCCCAACGCGGATACTAGTGATAGCAGATCACAAGTTTTCCTGACTGTTATCTTATGGATTGTTGCATTTATGGCTGCCTTTAGACTGATAGGTACCGTGTATTATATAGTGAGAAGATTGTTGAAATAATTGACCTCTTGTTTAATATTATGATGACTTATTGAATGCATTTTTGATTTTTTCATTGATATTCAAAGTAGTTTAAGGGTCTTTTCTGTTCAGTATTTGATGGGATTCGCTTGCCGAGAAGAACCCCAAATTCGAGAAAAAGAGCGAGACTATTACACAACAGTCACTTGACTACAATAAGTTTCAGTACTGGGGATTCGAACAATGAAGATCGTCCTACAGAAAGTTAAGAGCGCTTCAGTGACTGTAGACTCCAAGGTTGTCTCAGAGTAGGTCAACTTCGCCTGCGATTTTCTCTTGTATTTGCATCACTAACAAGATCACCTAGAATTCAAAGAGGGTTACTGCTCTTAGTGGGAATTTCCATCTCAGATACTGAGGACGACGTTGCAAAACTGTCCAACAAGGTGTTAAAACTGAGACTATTCGACCATGAGGAAACTGGTGCTTCTTGGAAACACAACATCTCTGAGGCTAAAGGTGCTCAGATCTTATCAGGTAAGTGTTGCAATTCAGATAAGTTTAAAGAGACCAATTTACTAACCTTGAGTAGTGTCACAATTCACACTATTAGCAAGAACACACAAGGGTTCCAAGCCAGACTTCCACAGAGCGGCCAAAGGTATGTGCCCCTGCTCTTCTTTATCGATTTTCGTAAGGTTCAAGTACTAACTTGTCTCAGGTGAGCAAGCAAAGGTCTTATATGATTCCTTTTTATCTAGACTAAGGGCCCAGTTGGGCGACGATAACGTCAAGGACGGTGTTTTTGGTGCTATGATGGATGTTGATCTGAAGAATGACGGTCCAACGACCATTCTGTTGGATAGCACCGTCCCTAATGAATAGAATCTGTATATTACAAAGCCACTTGATAGATATAAACGGGCTTCTAGTGTGGTGTTAGCAAGCCAGATAGCTGGGTTATATGTAGCCAGTAGTTTTCAAGTTGCTCATGACAAACTTCAACCTCAATCTCAGCGTTCAGTGGGATACAGTGACACAAATATTAAACCCCTAAAAATCACCTCGAAACGTTATGTAAGATGAACTTTTAAAGTTCCAACGGCCAGATTACGCGAAACAAAAAAAGAAACGAGATATGCGAGGGGTTTCCACAGTTACAATGTGATGCCCTTACCAAAAAAAAATTTTAAGATGAAAAAAAATCTTTATAAGTGAAAAGTTTTCCTGGTCCTCAATACTTAGTACTTACGCTGGTCTATCCAATACAATCAATTCAAGATGGCCAAAACTACTTCCAAGGACAAGAAAGTCGCTTCCAAGGTCGCTGACAAGAAATCAAAGGTTACCAAACCATCAAAGAAAGAAGATGCTAAGAAATTGAGCAAGAAAGCTCAAGCTGCTCTAGAAGCTGAAAAGAAGAAGGCTGAAGAGGAATCCTCATCTTCCGACTCAGACTCATCAGACTCTGAATCCTCTTCTTCTTCTTCTGACTCTAACTCCGAATCCGACTCTGATGAAGAACTCAAAGATGCTGACAAGGAGTCTGACTCTTCTGATTCCTCTGATGATGAAGAAGACAAGGCCTCAGACTCATCAGACTCTGATTCAGACTCCTCAGATGATGAAGAAGAGGAAAAGAAAGAAGAAAAGAAAGAATCTTCAGAATCCGCTGACTCTTCAGACTCAGACTCTTCATCAGACTCAGACTCCTCGGATGATGAGGAAGAAAAAGACTCTAAAAAGCGTTCAGCTGACGAAGAAGCTGCTCCAGTCAAGAAACAAAAAGTTGAAGATGCCGGTGAACCAGCTACTGTTTTTGTTGGTAGATTATCTTGGAGTATTGATGATGAATGGTTAAAACGTGAATTCGAACCATTAGGTGGTGTTATTGGTGCTCGTGTTATCTTTGACAGAGCCTCTGGTAAATCAAGAGGTTACGGTTACGTTGACTTTGACTCAAAGGCCGGTGCTGAAAAGGCTCTAAGAGAATACCAAGGCCGTGAAATTGACGGTAGACCAGTCAACTTAGATATCTCTACTGGTAAACAACATACCAACAGCAACCCTGGTGCTGAAAGAGCTAAGAAATTCGGTGACACTCCATCTACCCCATCTGACACTTTATTCTTAGGTAACTTGTCATTCAACGCCAACAGAGATGGTCTATTCGAAACTTTCTCCGCTTACGGTTCAGTTATCTCAGTCAGAATCCCAACTCACCCAGACACCGAACAACCAAAGGGTTTCGGCTATGTCCAATTCTCATCTGTTGATGAAGCCAAGGCCGCTTTAGAAGCTCTAAATGGTGAATACTTGGAAGGTAGACCAGTTCGTCTAGACTACTCTGCTCCAAGAGACCCAAGCAACAACAGAAAGTCCTTCGGTGGTAACCAAGGTGGTAACCAAGGTGGTAGAGATAGAAGATCATTCGGTGGTAACCAAGGTGGTAGAGACAGAAAGTCATTCACCCCAACTGGTTCCAACCGTGCCCCAGTCACTGCTGAATTCAAAGGTAACAAGAAAACTTTTGATTAAATCAGTGATGAAGAAAAATTAAAAGCATGGGAGTTCCGGGAAGAAAGAGATATTTGTTCGTAAAGGTATAGAAGATGTGATATTCTATTATTTAATTGATTGTTTTGCATATAATTCGTTTGTTCTCATGGGTTTAATTTTATTTTTTTGTGTTTAATATAATGAAATAGCGTACATTAGGAAAGACTTATGGGTGTATACGTAGTAATACAGTTCATGCTCTGTTGAGAGTGCGTGAGAGGGAAAAAAGGGGTTTATCAAATTCAGGGGAAGTTATTGTTTTTATATACTTGGCGAAGAGGTTGCTATTCTTGACGATCATTAGCCCTTAAAACTAAGCTCTTACTAATTCCGACAATATTACAGTCTGTATTTCAACTGAATTTTATGGACGTAACGAAGTTGAGGTGATCAGACAAGTGGCGCTGAAGCCATTCTGGGCAAATAAACCCCATAATAATTTTAACATATTTATAACTAATAAACTACTTGTCGTCCTAATTCTCGCACAAACGCCACCAGTTCGTCTAAAGACTTGGCTTGGACAGTTTCAAGAGCAGAACATTTGTTTGGTTTAACTGCAAAGATTGTACAGTTCGTATTAATTTAACCGGTTCGAAAACCCAAAATAGGAAATTAGCATCGAGAGCGGCTGTAACTATAAAGTAGTGGATTGAGTTATAAATTTGTGAATTGTTCCACTTTATCCTCTTTTCCCTCCACCAGGGACTTCTCATAAACTCAGTCACTGCTTCACTTTGCCACGTAACAAGCCATGCACACAGACAGCGAGATAGCTGAGGATGTCCAGCACTTCCCTGGCCAAGATGAGCCGGACCAGAGTCAGGTCGATGACATGACTGAGATCATCAGAATCGTCACCAACGCCTCCAACGTCGAGGACGGCGGTCTGCTCTCCCGCCTATCAACCTATTCCAAGCAGTTGGCATTCAAAAACAAAGAACCACAGCCACCGTATGACCTGAACTCCCAGGAGGACTTTGACTTCAGGAGAATTTTAGCAACCTTTCTGAAATCGGCTAGTGACCAAGGTATCCATTTACGTTCCACCGGTGTTGTATTCAAAGGTGTCACTACCACAGGTGTCGATGCTACAAGCTCCTTTGCTCCTACTGTCTTAGATATCTTCAGAGGTCCGATTACTGCCGTTAAGAACAGAGGTCAAAAGACGACCAAGAGCATCGTCAGAAACATCAATGGTGTTGTCAAGCCTGGTGAAATGTGTCTGGTCCTTGGTAGACCGGGCGCTGGTTGCTCCACTTTGCTAAAGACCTTGAGTGGTGAGCACGATCAGTTTGTCGGTGTATCTGGTGACATCTTATATGACAACATCCCACTGAAAGAAATGTTAGAGAAGTACAGATCTGAGCTGCTATACAATGGTGAACTTGATGTTCATTTACCACACTTGACTGTAGATCAAACACTACGTTTCGCCATCTCCTTGAAGACGCCCAAAGTCAGAGTCAACAATTCAACTAGAGAACAGTACATCACCGCTTCAAGAGACCTATTGGCCACCATCTTTGGTCTTAGACACACTTACAATACCAAGGTTGGTAATGATTTCGTCAGAGGTGTTTCAGGTGGTGAAAGAAAAAGAGTTTCCATTGCTGAAGCCATGAGTTGTAAAGCCTCCGTTTATTGTTGGGATAACGCCACAAGGGGTTTAGATGCCTCCACTGCCCTTGAATATGCCCAAGCCATTAGAACTCAGACAAATTTGGCTAAGACTGCTGCCTTTATCACCATTTACCAAGCTGGTGAAAATATCTATGAAACTTTCGACAAAGTATTAGTGCTATACGAAGGTCGTCAAATCTATTTTGGTAAAGTTGAAGATGCCAAACAATACTTCGTTGACATGGGCTTTGACTGTCCGTCAAGACAAGCTACAGCTGAATTCTTAACCGCAATCACAGATCCAATTGGTCGTTTCCCAAGACCTGGTTATGAAAACAAAGTTCCAAAGACTCCTGATGAATTTGAAGCCTATTGGCTAGAATCACAAGCTTATGCTGACCTACAAGTTGAAATTAAACAATATGAAACAGTTGAAGCTAATGCTGAGAAGACTAGATCATTATACGACAAGTCCTTGAAACAAGAAAAGATTAAAAAGCACAACCGTTACACTACTTCATATCCATATCAACTAAGAGTCTTGACTAAGAGAGGTTTCGAGAAGATCTATGGTGATAAAGCCTTCACTATTACTCAGATTGTTGCCGCTATCATTCAGGCTTTGATTACCGGTTCCTTGTATTGGGGTACTCCTTCCAGTACATCAGGTGCCTTTTCAAGAGGTGGTTTAGTTTACTTTCTGATCTTGTACTACTCCTTGATGGGTCTTGCTGAGATTTCTGGTCAATTTGCTGAACGTCCAATCTTGATGAAACAGAAATCTTACTCATTGTATCATCCATCTGCTGAAGTCCTTGCCACTACTGTCACAAAGTTCCCATTCAAAATGATTGCCCTGACTTGTTTCTACATTATCAACTATTTTCTGGGTAATTTGACTAGAGATGCTGGTAAATTCTTCTTAATATACTTGTTCTTGATCTTATCGTCTGAGACAATTACTGCCATGTTCCAGATGATTGCCGCGTTGTCCAAAAACGTTGCTGGTGCAAACTCCATTGCTGGTATCTTAATGATGGCCGTCTCCACTTATTCCGGTTTCATGATCCAAAAGAGGTCTATGCATCCTTGGTTCAAATGGGTCACTTACATCAATCCAATCAGCTACGGGTTTGAAAACATGATGTCTGTTGAATTCCATGGTAGAAAAATGGACTGTGGTGGCACTTTAGTCCCAAGTGGCCCAGGTTATGAAAATGTTGGTGATGGTGAAAACGTCTGTGCCTTCCCTGGCTCCAGGGTTGGTGAAAGTTATGTTATGGGTGATGATTATTTGAGTACTCAGTTTGATTACCATTACTCACATATCTGGAGAAACTTCGGTATCTTGATTGGCTTTCTTGTATTCTTCACTTCTGTCAATGCCGTTGCTACTGAGTTCAAAAGACCTGTTAGCGGTGGTGGTGATCACTTGTATTACAAACGTTCTAGTGAGGCCAAGGCCAAAGTTCAAACTGACGCCAAGTTCCACCAAAAAGGCGAAGATATTGAATACGGTGTTCAAGACATGAAATCGAATGATCAGAATGACGATTCTTTCACTGATGGTGAAAAAAAGTCTGAAGAAGACATTTTTGCTGAATTGGGCTCTGAAGGTATCTTTGCCTGGCAAAACATTGACTATGTGATCCCATACAAAGGTGGTTCAAGAAAGCTGCTGGACAACATCCAAGGTTATGTTAAGCCTGGCACTTTGACCGCTTTGATGGGTGAATCCGGTGCAGGTAAGACTACTCTATTGAACGTTTTGTCTCAGAGAATTGACATGGGTACAATCACTGGTGATTTCTTGGTTAATGGTGAGCCATTGGATACTTCATTTAAAAGATCTACAGGTTATGTTCAACAACAGGATTTACACATTGATGAATTGACTGTTAGAGAGTCATTGCAATTTGCCGCTAGATTACGTCGTCCAAAGACTGTTCCAGAAGCTGAAAAGCTTGATTATGTTGAAAAGATTATTGCCATCTTGGGAATGGGATCCTATGCTGAAGCCATTGTGGGTAAGTTAGGCTCTGGTTTGAACGTTGAACAACGTAAGAAATTGTCCATTGGTGTTGAATTAGTCGCAAAGCCTTCACTGCTGTTATTCTTGGATGAACCTACTTCTGGTTTGGATTCTCAATCTGCTTGGGCGATTGTCAAGCTGTTACAAAAATTAGCTGGTGCTGGTCAATCCATCTTATGTACCATCCATCAACCTTCAGCTACTCTATTTGAGGCATTTGACCGTTTGTTATTGTTGAAGAAAGGTGGCCAAACTGTGTATTTTGGTGACATTGGTAAAAGTTCCAGAACCATTTTGGAGTACTTTGAATCTCATGGTGCTAGACACTGTGAAGTCACTGAAAATCCTGCTGAATACATATTGGAATCCATTGGTGCTGGTGCTACTGCTCATGTTAAAGAAGATTGGTACGATATCTGGAGAAACTCTCAGGAATATTTGGACGTCACTAAGGAAGTTAATATCTTGAAGAACCAAAAGAAAGAATCCTTCTTATCTGACGCCGAGAAGAAAGAATTGAACAAGAAGTTTGCTATGCCATATTGGGACCAACTGGTCTTTGTCACCAAGAGAACTGGTACTCAATTCTTCAGAGATCCACAGTATATCATGGCCAAATTCATGTTGATGATCACAAGTGGTCTGTTTGTTGGTTTTACCTTCTGGCATTTGGATTCAAGTGTTATTGGTATGTAAAATGGTATGTTTGTTGTGTTCTTGTCTGTTATCTTGTCTGCCCCTGCTTTGAATCAAATCCAAGAGAGAGCTGTCTCATGAAGAGAACTGTTCGAAGTCAGAGAGTCCAAATCAAATACTTATCACTGGTCAACTTTGCTGATTGCTCAATTTTTGAGTGAAATCCCCTACTACATGGTCATTGGTGCTCTATACTTCTGCTGTTGTTACTTCCCACTGAAAATCAATGACTCTGCTTCAAGAGCCGGTGTTTGGTACTTGAACTATGGTATCATATTCCAGATCTATTACATTTCATTGGGTTTATTTATCGTCTACATGTCTCCAGATTTGGCCTCTTCCACAGTTATCACTGGTTTGTTCTTATCATTTATGATTTCCTTCTGTGGTGTTGTTCAACCTGTCAGTTTGATGCCAGGGTTCTGGACTTTTATGTACAAAGTTTCTCCACTCACATATGTCATTCAAACGTTGATGGCACTGGTTCTGCATAACAAGGTTGTTAGGTGTAATAAGGATGAGTACAACTACTTCAACCCACCTGAAGGTAAGACCTGTGGTGAGTTCGCTGGTTCTTTCCTAGAAATGACAAAGAAAGGTTACATCTCCAATCCGGAAGCTACAACGAACTGTGGTTACTGTCAATACTCTGTCGGTGATGAATATTTGGCAACTGTTGGTGTCAAGTTCAGTTACAGATGGAGAAATTTTGGTTTCATGTGGGTTTACATCCTGTTCAACATTTTTAGTATGTGTGCTTTGTATTACATCTTTAGAGTTGCCAACATTTCACCTGTGGCTAACTTGAAGGCTTATCTTGATAGCAGAAAGGCTAGAAAGGAGAAGAATAAGTTGGATGCTGTCACATGATACTGAAAATAAAGAAATTAATTACGTGTATATGCATATATCGATTCTGAGAATTATGTAAATTGCGTAGCTTCAATTGTGTGGTAAAAGATTCTCTGGCATTTCTGCTTTCGAAAGTCAGCAGACCTCTTTCTTAGCTGACAAGTGGGATATGTGTCATGATTGTGAGGATAAGAGGTCCGAAAATCCGTTAAAGTGGAAACAGTCGTTTCTCGAATAGAGCGTGCATCAACCAAGTTGTGGTTGATGAACAGGAGATAAGAACCATAAGAATCACAATCCTGATTGTATGAAGCACCAGAATAAAGTTCAACTAAGAGTTTGGATTGAGGTTCAGGGAGGCAAGTGTAGGTTAGGAAAGAATGCTGAGTGGTGTAGAGGAATTGTAAAAGATGAAATAATTGATAACAGACTATCCGTGGAACAGGATCAAAATGTTGAAAACGGGACAAAACTTTGACATAGCAACTTAAATCGAAAGGATTCTTACTAACCAAATAATTGATTTGACCAAGAATAACACGAAAATGAGTAAGTGTTAAGGTCGATAATGGAAAATGAGGTGGAACAAGGTGATCAGTCTTGGAGCGCGTCACTTTAGGGATCATTATTAGGTGGTTTAGTAAGCAGAGCATCAACTGAAGTGTCAAATGGAGTAAAAGAGCCTCGTTGGACAAAAAGTAATTGAGCTGGAGAAAAGAATTGAAAGACAGTATTAATGTATGGAGTAATACTAACATGGAGCTCATCATTGGTTGTGAATAAAGTGTGACCAGTGAAGTAAGTAGGAGAATGATTGACCTTCAGGGAGAAAGTAGGGGATAAAAGATCAACAACAGTGGCTGGACGATTGCTGAGGACAATGAGGTCATCAATATGAGAGGCGATGATAACAACAAGACCAGGGAATGAAGAATTTGGTCGAGTAGGATGTGCTAATTTCCATTGAATGAATTGTAAGATGTTGGAGGAGTAGTACAAACATTTATCAGCATTGGAGCACGAAAGGTTTGAAGGGAGAAGACAGCAGAGTGTAGTGGACCAGCTTGAAGAAAACCAATGGACTCATTTTGAGACCATAGCAGCTGCGAAGGACCTGGCCATAGCGAACATGAGAACCGAAGAGTTTTTCAAAGCCCTGAGGAACACGAGTGTAGTAGAACTTGGAAGTTGGTAAAGTCCCATTAAGAAATGCATTTTCAAAATCGATGACAACAGGAGGGAAACCTAAAGTAGCATACAACATGAAAACCAGGAAAAGGGAACTGTGACCGACAACAGGGGCACTATCCGTAAGGGAGACAGCAGTGTGGACTTCACTAGGTTCAATAGTGATAAGACGAGCTTTGGCGGCTTGGCTCTCGGTTTTGATAGTGAAAAGCCAGAACGTGATAAGCGATATAGCATTGGATGGAATGTCCGAAAGTTTAGAAATTGGTTTGTAAACATCATACGTGTGAAATTTCTGGACTTCTTTTGAGATAGCCGCAGACCAATGAGGACCCAGTTTAAGAGCTTGTTTGTACGAAGTGAGAATAACAGGCAATGGCGCAGTTGTGGCTAAAGGAGGAATAGCTTGACTCAAAGAAGCAACCGTGGGTGTAGTAGGAGATGCCTGTAAAGCAGCAGAAGCCAAGTCGGCATAATAACTGAGTCGGCTTGAGTAGCGTCAGTCGGGAAACCAGAAGAGGCAGGTGTACTAGCAGTGGCACTAGCAGCAGGAGAAGATGAGGAGGTACCGTGAGGTCTTCGGTGGGAAAGTTAGGGAATGTAGAAAATCCCAATTGGAGGAATTCATTAACAGTGGAAGTTGGAGTCAATGATGGAGGGACAGTAACCTTGTGGCAATGAAGAAGGTACCGTTGATACGTAGTAAAGTAGTGGAGTCTGGTAAGATCATTCCTTTGGCAGTAGAGCAAGTTCCCTGTGGCAGTAATGATGTGAACATAATGGTTGAGTGGGTTCACCTTCAAAAAGAAACCAAGAACGGTAGCGCCTGTAGTGCGGTCTTTGTGAACCGTACCTTCCATTAAAGT
>JAKTWU010000014.1:0-66790 GCA_030582435.1 Taiozyma onychis
CGAGACACTGAGTAGCAAGAAGTGGGAGTAGTGGCCGCTGCAGGCTATGTGGGGGCTTTGGATTGCCCCGGTAACTACGTGGAGTGTTTAGGAGAATACTGCAGGTTGATCTTTTTGTAGGAGCATATTGGCTCATTGGCTCATTGGCTTATTCTTGTAAACGAGCAAGTGTCATTATGTAAGCAGCATAGGTATTGCAAAACAGAATCTCTGCTGTCCATGACTTGCCTAAGACGGGCACAGGCAGAATCACATGAGAAGGCGGTTGTTTCAATATGTAACAAGATTAGATTTTATGTAACTAGGGCTATGTTAGTATTTTATTGTTTCAACTAATAATCCAATAATCCAATAAATCCAACCGATTGTTCAATGTCCATAATCTCAGAGTTAAATAGAAGTTCCGAGAACTAAAGTCATTACATAAGTTCATATACTATCTAGCTTTAATAATTCTTGGTTTGATTCATCATTGTGATTGGGAAAATTGGCCTCCGATGGAGGCAAATCAAGGACAGGGTTGGATGGATAATGAGTGAACATATACTTACAGCGTAGTGCTGACCAGGAGTTCGGTTCCATGAAGCCCATGATCCTCTGTAGAAGCTCTCGAGGTGGTAGGTTTACACCTTTTGAGACCTGTTGATACTGTTCAGTGTTCAAACCTTTGAAATTTTCCACTTTTCAAAACTTTTCCAAGTACTGGCCATAATGACACTCGAGAAATTCGGTTAGGGCAGACAGACTAGACAAATTTGGCAAGACTGATGGACCTCACACCTTAGTGAGGCTAGCGGGTCTTACTGCGGAAAGCTAGGATCACGTATACAGGATTGAGCGTTTCGTATTCTCTGTTTTGGTGTTTGCTTGTTACATTCGGTTGGGGATGACAATAACCGCAATCAGTATTTGTTAGTCAGTGAACATTTATCACTTTCAGATAGTCCACGTCCATGAGTCACATATCCAGCTCATAGCCTACCAATTTCACTACATTTCTCTCCGGAAGAACTGTTACACAATACACAGGCTTCTATTATATCAAGATAAACTTTTTAAACAACCTTTAATCATCAAACTTCTTTGAGTACTGTATTAACCATAGCTGATGAAGTTCATAAAGAGCAGCAAAAAAACAATTCATTGGTAAATATAACAAAAGTGAAAAGATATTAGATTTTTGTTTTCGGTGGTTCGTATTTATCATTAAACAGTCAAAGTTTAGATAAAAATCAGCTTAGATGTTTAATTTAGTACGTCTCCAGTGACGTCTCTTAGCGTTGTAACGGATCTTGTTGTCAGTTCTTAATCTGATCCATTGTGGTAATGGACGGTTTTGGTTAGCAGCCTTGGCTAGTTTTTGTTTGGTTTTGAATGATTTTTGGGACTAAAGGTTAGATTGTTAGTATATTCTGAAGTCAGAATGAAAGATGTAGGGTGGGGTCCTGAAGGGCCAGTCTTTACCCTTGCAACATGGCTCTTTCTGGAGAGTGAAGCTGTGAATTATCTCCTTCAAAGCTGTACAGATCTCTTATTGATAGTAATCCCTCACTTTGGCTGACAACTTCCATATGGCCATCACATAACGCCAAAAACAATTCTGTGAGTACTCTCTTTCGTTGCTTGTACGCAAGCAGCATGTTGCATCCCTTCAAGTGTGTCCACCCAATGTGTCTCCGCTGTTACATACAGGCATTGTTACTTCTTTGAATCTTGAAACTGTTCTATCTCAAGTTTTTATGTTTCTTTGGTGAAATTTTTTGATTTTTCTTCCTCTGCAAAATGTCCTCTGTGCGGCGCCTACCAGAAATCTGCTATACTTTTTCAGTGCGCCCAAAGTTGGAATTCCGCGAATTTGTTCTGGTTTTTGTGCGTGTTTCGCGAAATATTCAAGGAGGGATTAGAGATTTGGTGTTTGGATGTTTTGAATTGTTAGCAGTTTCTTTATTAGGGCTCGATCAAAGAGAGCTATAAGATCACGTGATATCGATTTAGGTCAATGCTTAAAAATTTGGTGATCTTCCTCTCTTCCTCTGAGATACCTGAAAAAGTTTAATGAAAAAAATCATCAACACTACATTTTAAAGAGGACTCTTTAGACCACCATTAAAATGACCAGAACCTCCGTCTTAGCTGATGCTTTAAACGCCATCAACAACGCCGAAAAAACCGGTAAACGTCAAGTTATCATCAGACCATCCTCCAAGGTCATCATCAAATTCTTACAAGTCATTCAAAGACATGGTTACATTGATGAATTTGAATACATTGATGACCACAGATCAGGTAAGATCGTTGTCCAATTAAACGGTCGTTTGAACAAGACTGGTGTCATCTCCCCAAGATTCAACGTTAGAATTGATGACATTGAAAAATGGACTGATAACTTATTACCAGCCCGTCAATTTGGTTACGTTATCTTAACCACCTCCGCTGGTATCATGGACCACGAAGAAGCCAGAAGAAAACACGTCTCTGGTAAAATCTTAGGTTTCGTCTACTAGATGATTTGCATTAGATCATAATAAAAGTTAATGTATTCTAGTTACTAAATAGTGTAGTATGTGTGTGGGAGGGCATTGCCCTTGTTTGTGTGTGTTTTTTTTCTAGAGAGTGCCACATTTTTAATGTCTTCAACACTAAAACACAGATAAGAGAGTATTACTGTGTGAAATACCTGGAGAATCTAGAACATCTATGTCTACAGACAACTCCCTTTTTCTCTCCGGATTTATAGGTTTACACTTTGTCTTTATGGCCCTTCCATGTCTCTCACACATTTCCCAACCTCAGCCCTAGTCACAAGATTTAACATACAGTGCACGTGACTGCGTCTAGGGCAGCCAAAAAGTCACTGAATTCGCGCAATTTCCCTCCAAATGGTTACAAAGCCCCTGTATTTTGTATGGGGTCTGTGTCCCCTCCCGAGTTTTGGATTTTTTTTTTTCACGACGCAAAAGTTTTCTTGAAAAGCGGAATAACTAAATCTTTGTACACCACCAACACTCAGATAACACAGCGTAACAATGTCTTCAGGTATGTCAGGACATATGAAGAGCGAGGATATGGAAATGTGAATGTGTGATGGAACGAGTGAGAACATCAAGAAATCCCAGGAAATAGAGGATACTTGCCAATGAGTTTATATGTGAAACATCCCAATTTGATTCAACTATGTGGAATGAATATATCAGGAGTTCTCATTAGAGCCTACTGTTCAAGTGAATTTCAAGAACAGAGTGATCAGCAGTTTAACTGCACTTCCATTAACAGAGGATTCAACCAGCAGGAGACCTATCTTTATATGCGAATACCACAGACTTCAAAATGAGTTCAGATACTTTAGATATCACTATTGATTCACTCAAAGCCTATCTAGAAGTCTACCACACAAGCACACTCAAATCCTTCAACTAGTTGCTCTTATTATTGTAATCATCCGAGAATGTTATACTAACTAATCAAAAGAAAACGTTACTTTAGGTCCACAAGTCCGTGACGGCTCCCAAGTTTTTGGTGTTGCTAGAATCTTTGCTTCTTTCAACGATACTTTCGTCCACGTTACTGATTTATCCGGTAAGGAAACCATTGCCAGAGTTACTGGTGGTATGAAAGTCAAAGCTGATCGTGATGAATCATCTCCATACGCTGCCATGTTAGCTGCCCAAGATGTTGCTCAAAAATGTAAAGAAGTTGGTATCACCGCTGTCCACGTCAAATTAAGAGCTACTGGTGGTACTTCTACCAAGACCCCAGGTCCAGGTGGTCAATCCGCTTTAAGAGCTTTAGCCAGATCTGGTTTAAGAATTGGTAGAATCGAAGATGTTACTCCAATCCCATCCGATTCCACCAGAAGAAAAGGTGGTCGTCGTGGTAGAAGATTATGAATTGTCTATCAAACAGTTTATAGTCTCATTCCTGCTGCCTTTTTGACAATCACATATCATTTCTAATCCCATCATCCGCTACCATCCCCCTTATAAAAGAAACTTTTTTCATGGAATATATTTCATAACTTGTTTTGTGTAATAAGTTTTTAATTGTACGTTAAAAATAAGTATTGAATTGTAGTTGAGAGATTTCATAGCTATCAAAGTGCTGTCTTTGCTCACAGAGAGAGATGAGAACAAATTTTGTGTCACCTAGTAAAGAACTCGCTTAAAACCGATACCCAACATCAAAGATGTCATCGTTTCCTTAAGAGACCAAAATTTACATAAAACTTACCTCGCCTGACGTAAAGCAACTAAATGGGAGTCTCAAGTTAAACGCAGACTTGTACTGATGGAACGAACTCTAATCTTAATCCAAATTTGTCGCTGGGGCAAAGTGGTCTAAGAGTAGTGTGAATTCCCGCCCGGAGCTCTCAACTTAATATAGCTGGCTCCACTTTTTTCGTAAGATTGAAAGACAATACACACACACACACACACACACACATACAGAGAGAAGAATTTCAAACTTCCGATCTAATTCCAGGCAGCTCCACATTTTCTCTTTGGTGTATTGTTGTAGATCATCCTGATAAGGAATCCAAAACCCGCGAAAATGGTGACACGATGGCTGCTTTAGGATGAAAGATCCACTGTTTGATTAAAGGCTACAAAACTGCTAATGAGTTGGATGCTTTACTCGATTCGGGGAAAATCTGGATGCTGTCACTTACTGCGGAATGGAATGGGAAAGGAGCTGGATCTTCTTTAGGGAGCTGATCCGGTAGCGCTAACTGGTATAAATAATGGAACATATGGCTCAAATCATAACCACGATAGTACAACAAAGGGTCTAACATAGCACCAAAATGTCTCACATCGCATTGATCGCACCAGTGGTAGCTGCCTTGCTCTACCTGTGCCATAAACTACTGCAGGAAGTAAACAAATCCCAAGTGAAACTGAATGTCAAACCAGCCGCTAAATCACCATACAACTCCAAGGAAGAGATCCAACAGCCTACCCCATTGTTCATCACTCCAGAACAGGTAAAGACCTATGACGACACACCTTGAAGAGCTTTCCGTTGGCCATACCATCAGACAATGAATATCATGAAGCTGGATATCAACCACTGGTTTGATATGGATAAGTTCTATTGGAGATACATTGAGGAGAAAAAGCGAATCATTCACGAGTTTGGTAAAGACAATGTGGACTGGTTACTAGAGTCCTATGATGCTTGCTTTGAGTTGATGGAGACAGTGACACAACACATGCTAGGAAGATACCGTTGCTGTTCAAGTCCAAGGATAAGGGTATTCATGTCACCAATGAATTGACGGGTGAAGTGTTGGACACGTCACTACCATTAAAGGAACATCCACTGACCTATGTCTCTAAGATGGCCAAGGAGGATTTTTGCATCGTGAAGAAGAGAGACTATGGTATTCATTACCTAGTGGCAGCTGCAGTGCCTTTCCCTGGTGGCAGTTTTGGTATCCATCAGAAGTTGGGCAAGTCTATTGACTACATCCACACTAATGTCCCACATTACGAAACAGGCTTGATGACACCTTCCAACCCCGTGGAAAGAGCTTCTTGGTACATGACCTGGGATCATGATTTGCTATGCTGCGATGTCTACGGGTTGGAAAAGGGCGTTAAAGTTGATCCTTCTGTATTGCCTACCAAATTCAATGTCAGAGTTGAAAGACAAACCTTGAGAAGGCTGCCTAAATCACAAGCAATCATCTTTACCAACCATCCAGTTTTCTACAGTGTTGAGGAGATGAAAGACGAACCAATGGTGCCCTCACTGTTGAAAAAGATCATGTTTGAGGCATCCCCAGAGATCGTCAAGTACAAGAATTTTGAAAGCTTCAGGGATCACATCGTGCCATACCTAGATGATCTAATCGAACGCCAAATCAAACTCGGATTGATCAAAAGGGACCAGCCAGTCAAGACTTTGAAATCTTACCCATTTGCACACTGCGTGAAGCAAAGTGATGAGTTCAAAGGCTGGAATATGGAAATGGTCAATCCAAAAGTGGAAGTTTAAGTCGAAGACTAATATACAAGAATTTTTATTGAAAATTCATTGAGGTGTAAAAGCAGTAAAGCAGTACCATTGGTGACTACAGGTAGCAATCTGCGTAATAACATTCATTCACACTCTATCACTGAGTAGTTGTCTGATCCCTGGTAAGGAGATGACGCCATGGAAGGAACCCGAGATAGCGTTCCCAGAAACCTTCACACGCCCGCTCCAGCTGGGACCTTCGCTGCCCGGAGGCAGCATTTGCTCTCGAACCCGTTGTAGAGAGTAGCAGCCTAGAAAACGGCACTGATACCCTACAATAATACGGGTTCTTGGTACAATAGAGAAGAGGAAAGATTGAGAAATTGCAAGAGTTGAAAGATATGAAAAGTTTTTTTAATAGGGAATGATGGTGTCCGGGTGTTTGTTACTGTATTTGATTTGGAATTCGTCAGAGATGAGGGCAGATTTAGAGGAAATGTGACAAAACAGTGACAATTACGCGCTTGTGTGTTTGTATTCAGGCCAAGAAGTACCGTTTAAATAGATCAAGTATCATAAACTGTTTATTAAATGATTTTCACTGTTCAATTCACTCAACTTTGCCTTGTGCTAACTCAACTGATCGCCCTTGTGTCCTGTGCTACCATCGAAGGGAGAATTGAGCTTCCAAATGACGTCAAATACTCCATCTTCACAACCACTGAGCTGAGTCTAATGGAAGTCACAAATAATGTATCAAAGAAAGCCCTAAAGAAACATACAACATTTCAAGAAGATGGCCATTTTGAGTTCAAGTTTGTCCCTGAGGGTTCATACGTCCTATCCATCTCATCCATAGATTACAACATCAAGCCATTTAAAACTAGCATCAGAGTCTCCTCAAATGACACTGTGACTGCATACCTGTTACAAGGTGCCCGTAAACTGGATGGGTTGAGCTTTAAGGTCCCACACCCAATTCGTGTTATTGTCGACCCAGAGTTCCCAACTCGTGAATATTCAGTTGAGAGAACTAGCAGTTTACTGAAAAGTGGTCCAGTCGCCACGATATTAAACAATCCTCTATATCTTGGTGGTATTGTCGTTGTGGGTGCTCTGCTGTTGCTACCTGTGCTCCTAGAGAAGTTTGACCCAGAGACAGCCAAGGTCATGAAGGAGCAAAAGATGGCTGCACAGAAGAATAACAACAAAGCTGCTTTGGAAGCTGCTGCAAAGTTCCAGCAACAGACAAGCGGTGCTATGGAGAAAGTTGGTCATGAAAAGAAAGTTAAAGAAGGCAAGCAAAGCATTAAAAATAGAAAGAGGTAGGTTAGAGTTAAATCCTGCATGATCATGATTGTTCCAATGTTTCCAATGTATTGAGAAAGGATCCACTTCTGAACTTTCAAAAACAACGAAAGCTCTGCGCAATGTAGATCTTTAACTAAGAACCTGTGCTAGCAACACTGAAACCAGACTCTCATAGCGGGCCCTTACTGTCGCCACAGCTAAAAATAGTAACTCATCGCCCAGCAAGTTGATGCAAATCTCGAGCTTCCAAACCGTAACAGGTAATTTTCGCGGAAACCACATAATAAACATGTGGTGTTTGACACAATAAACACACCTGGAGCTATTTTTGGGGGAACAATAGAAGTTCCCGCAGAATTCAACCTCCCAAACAGAAGTTCCGCTCCAGCTGCCACTAGTTACTCACTTTTCTGCCCTCTTTCCACTTTCTATAACAGTCAAGACTCGCAGGCTACAACTGCACACTACTTTTCCTCGTTATAGAGACCTGTTCCTGCATCTTTTACCTACCACGCATCCACAAGGACCCGTGGCCATTCTGTATAAAGAACAAGGTCCCACTGAGACCCACACACATATTGCTGCCACTTAACTCTCTCCACACTCGCTTGAACTCCACTCACGCTCGCTATGCCTGCTGCAACGGCTCAGTCTCCTCTATTCTTGCTTAGGACCGTCATCCCTCCGATATCTGTCAAGACCGTCACACTCTGCTTGCTTTGGTACTTTGTCTCCTCAGTCTCCTCTCAGATCACCAAGCACATCTTGAACGAGTTCCCTTTTCCTCTTGCGCTAGGTGAGTTCCAGTTTTTCATTGTGTTTTCGCTATCCTTGGTCACTATCTTGGTACTACCACGTTTTCCAAGGCTCCACTCCCTCTTCCCAGAAGGTCAGGTTCCTAGCCTCGACGGACCAGCTCTTCAGTTGCCAAACAAGCACATACTGGTCACGGTACTACCGTTAGGTGCCTTCCAGTTCTTAGGGAAGTTGTTCAGTCACAGTGCTACTGCCTTGGTACCTGTTTCCACGGTTGCGGGTATAAAGACTTTGTCCCCTTTGATCTTAGTCTCCACTTATAGAGCTCTTTACCGTGTAAAGTTCCCAGTTTGGACCTACTTGTCTCTATTACCTTTGGTTTTGGGTATCTTGTTGATTGTTGTTGAGGATGCCAATGACACCTTGGTCTCCACTACTGCTAGCAGTAGATACATTGGTATCTTATATGCCACATTGTCACTAGTGGTCTTTGTTGCTCAAAATATCTATGGTAAAACAGTGTTCACGTACAACCAGAAGCATCTCAACAACCACGCTGAGTTAGCTCTTGCTCAAAGTGATGAAAAGACTGAAGACTTACCTGTATCTGAAAGGAAATATATCGCCATGGATAAAAGAGCTCAAAGTTATGCTTCTGAGGCAGAAAAGTCAACTATCCCTTCTTTCCCAAAAGTCAGAAACAAGTATGACAAGATGACGTTACTAATATATTGCTCTGCTCTTGGAGGGTTGATGTCTTTGCCATGGTTCTTATACATTGAAGCCCCACATTTCTTGAAGCTAACATCTGCCTTAGAAGATGTCACTGAAGCTCAAGTCGTGTTTATCCCTTGGACGTTATTATTCATCAATGGTATTTCACATTTCTTCCAGTCATTAATCGCCTTTCATTTATTAGGTGCTCTCCCAACTGTCACCTACTCCATCGCCAGTATGATGAAGAAAATCACAGTGATTGTCGTTAGTATGCTCTACACAGACCACCATATCTCCACAACACAATTCCTAGGCGTAGGTTTGACCACTGCTGGTCTATACACCTACGATAGATGGGGTGGCAAGGCTGCCAAACCCTCCAAATAAGCTTATGTTTCAAATCTTATAACTTTGTTATACACTACAGTTTTCCCGTTATCGTAATCATTAACTTCGTATATATTTATTTTCATTCATCTCCAAACTGCAACCCTGCCATTTATATCACCGGCAATGACTTCAACTTTCCCAACCTTCTCCTCCTCATAGTTGAAATAACTCTTGAAGTAGCTCTCTGTAATTGTGACATCCTCTTTCTCAAGTTCGGATTCTTTACCATCAGTGAACTTTAACTCGACAAGTGGCTTGAGGGCCCAACCACCTTCCTTCTTAATGGAAACTTCATACAAGATGACATCACCATTAGACCAGCCTGAAGTGATCACAGAGTAATATTTCCAAAACTCGTGACTTTCAACATTGTTCACTTTTACAGTGGAGTGTGTTCTCGAGTTCCCAAAGCTTAAAGAGGTTACTGTGGCATCATTTGACAATTCATCTTCAAGGATCAGTTCACCATTGATAGTGAATAATTGCAATAGGAAGCCACTGCAGGCAGCAATCAAGCCATTGTCATAAGCGATCGCAACGTGATCGAATGGGGTATCGGTACCCCCAATCTTTCTAATCAGCTTATAACGAGCCAAGTCCCATAAGTAACAATTCCCAGCAACGTCTAAACTGACCAGTGAGTTAAACTCGGGTGACACTTTCAATTCTTTGATCGCTGACGTATGTAGTCTCAACTGTGATTCAAAAGACAATTGTTCATCGAAACCCTTGACTAGAACGATGTATCTCCAAACGTGGATAATACCAGTCTCGGAGCCAGTGAATATAATTCCGTTATCCAATCTTCCAATAGCAGTAATCTTGTCATCATGCAACCTCTCGAAGACCTTTCGGTTGATGACTAATGATCCGGGATGTGTATCAGGTTTGATCTCAGCTTCGCCATTCAGATGTAGGTCTGGATAGCCTCGCCAAAAAGCATCGCCAGAGTTATCACTATGTGATTTGAAATGAAGAAACTTGATAGGGTTTCTGAACTTCGTCTGATATATCAATGCAGGATTAGTTTTAACCTTTTTGAAGTCCACGGTCAAGACAGTGTCAACTTCTTTTTCAGGATGCGGTTTGTTGAAGATCTGCAGTGGGGTTTGACCAAAGTTGTGAATAATACCAGTGATAGATCTTCTATCATCTTCATTATTGATCGAGTCCAAGTCAATAGCACCGGCATAACTCAAATGATTGAAGACATTGATAGCTTTAACAGCTTCAGGGCCCTGTTGCTTGAAACCAAAGACTAAGTCAATCCATTCATGTAGGTGTTGTGAAACGTATGGACTTTCCAAGGCTTCTCTATTCTTAGCAATAAAGATCTTAGGGTCACCTTTGGCCCACTTTGGTAGTTCAACGTCACTGACCTGTGTACCATCTTGTAATTTTCCAAAATCATACCCATTGATATTTGTCAAAAACTCAGGCAGAAAAAAAAATTCAGGGATTAGTTCTCTGACATCAGTGGTGTTCTCTTGTGAAGCAGATTTCCAGGCTTTACTAATCGAGTAGAATAGTCTATCAGCATGATCAAAACTACCGCCTTGCAACAACAAATAAGATTGGACAAATGGCTCCAAACGGATCAAGAAAGAGGCAACAATCATGGCAGAGGAGTAATGCGTTCCATAGTGGAAGGGAGGAGCATCTTCATCTTCTAAACTCTTTAAAGCTTCATAGCGTTCTTGGAATTGGTTAGCACGTTGTTCAGACTGTGCCCCCATTGGTTTGGACAAGTCTCTGAAACTCTTTGGGTCGTTAAGGTCGAGTTGTTCACTTGTGTAATCGGCAACAACCCAAGGAAACACAGGGTATTGAGTCAAATCATTGAACGTTCTACCAGACAGAGTGTTGACAATCATCAGGTAGTAGAAGTTTGACATTTCACCATTTTGCCATTTCTTTGTAGCATCTAAGTAGTTCAAGTATTCAGCACCAAAAACAGTAGCCAATTTGGTGGTGAAGTTTCTGTGAGTGGAGCCCAAGGTACCGCCATTGTTCAAATTTGCCTCTTTAAAAATGTTTGAAAGATCATTATCAATATTCGAATTCGTAGCAACACTGGAAAGCTTAGAGAAGATGACGTCTCTGTCTCGAGTTTTGACTGAAGTGATTAAAAAACTGCTCCCATTGCTAAAGAATAGCTCTAAGGCAACATCTCTCAATAGAAATTGTCTCTTAGTAACTGAAGTCAGCTTGTAGATATCCCAGGTGTGAACAGTGTGATTTGAGGCGACCTGGTGTTGTGATGGTTTAGGTCTTGGTTGACCAGTGATCAACTTTATGTTAGAATCCCTTTCTTCATCAGGAGCATCATCGATTTCAATGATTTCATCAGTCTTAGACTTATGGAAATAGTTCTGAATCAGGTACAAGTGAGTTTGACCCAGTATCAAAATTCCTTCAACAATCTCTAACCCAATGACTTGACTAACGTTCCAGATTTCATGAATCTTATCACCAGGGAACAAACTCTTTAAAACCTTTCTGTTTCTGTCATTGTAAGTATTCAGCGAGTCCTCAGTAACATCAGATTCAATGAATTCAAATGAGTTCAAGCTCTGTGATTCTTGTCTGAACTCACTAGCCCTCCTAGGTAGAGTGCCATTGGTGTCGTTTGTCACAGGTTCAGCCACAGGATTGATGGCTTGCTCAGCTTCAATGCCTTCATACGGTAACAAACGCATACGCATTCTATCAACAGCCTCCATGTGATCCAAAGTCCAGGTCTTAATGTCTTCTTTCTCATTTAATTGTAATTCTAGAATTCTTTTTTGTTCAATCTTGATCTTATTGTACTGAGTGAAGTAGAACTGAGAGTTATCTCGTTGATCTTGCAGAGCCCTAGCAGTTCTCATTGATTCATTAGTAACAATCTTCAACTTCAAGTTTTCATTTTCAGCTTGGAAAGTTTTCGCCAAAGTTTCGACATTCTCATACTTCACCTTCACAAATCCTTCATACCTCAAGATCAAGTCGGAAACTCTTTGCTCAGATCTTACAAACTTTTCCTTGTTGTAATTCTTGCTCACTTTATTTTCCAGTGCATCTAGATGGCCGTTGAATGTGCCTCTTAGTTTGGGGTCTTCCAGATAGGTAACGATCACATCTTCATCATTCGAAGACATTATTGAATTCAAGAATCTCATTACACTGATATAGTTCCTGAAAGTGATACAAGAGCAAATCGTAGCTAAGTCCTCATGTCTCATCATCAAGATAATTCTCAAACAGTTAAAGGCAGTGTTGGTCACCTCAGAATCACCTGCGGAGCCAATGTTCAAAAGCAAAGCAATTACGTTGGAGACGCCGTCATTTGTCAAACTGGTTTTAGAGAACAGATTAGCTTGGTGGAACATGAATTCCTTCAACAGCTCTTCATGGTGTTCTTTCGAAGTAGAATCTCTCATTACACAACATAGGGCATTCAGGGCAAATGTTATGTTCTTCACCAGTTGCAGATAATAGGCATTTTTCAAGCTTCTACCAGTTGATTTGTAAGCCTCCAAAATACTTAGAAGCACAGACAAGTGGTTCAAATAGTCCTTGAAGTTCCACTCAAAGGTCAATAGCTCATTATTCAAAAGGTTCAAAAACACGCCAATGTTTGTAAATTTGATGCTATTAGACTGAAGCAGGCTCTCAAACTCCGTGATAAATCCCTTCAAGTGAACCAGGACTTCGGGGAAGACGTGAGACACGAATATAGTGGATACTGAGTTGGATGAATTCTCATCAGTGGTAAAGATCTTTGCGAAATACGTCTCAAGACTGTTGGTTTCAGCATTGAACAATTTAGAAATGATGATACTTGAAAGTAACTGGATGATTCTTTGTGCAGAGTCAAAGTAGATGGTGGTGTTCTGTGGCTTAGTTAACAGCAGTATCATGTTGCATAATTTCTTCAGAAACACCAAATCAGTTTCCAATCTTTTAGTAAAGCTTGAATTTTCCTGGAATGCAGTGTTCAAAAATTGAGTGTAATGATTGAGCAGGTTAGTGAGCTTGTCATGGCTATCTGCTTGGAATATATCGTTCAGAACGATGTACTCCAACAAATCGAGGATCAAGTAGTTCAGCTCTGGGTAAGCAACGTTTTTAAGTTCTTTGGCATTGATTGAGTCAGAAAACTTCTCAAAGTTCAAATCATAGACGTATTGACCAAATGCACCCTTTATTAGCAAGTTCAATTCAATCTCACCGATATGCGCATCACCGAGCACTGAAAGTAACACGCTAAGACCGTTGTTCTTGACAAACACATCATAAGACTTTGGTACAACTGTAAAGATCTTGATCAATAACGACAAGCCTATCTGCACAATGTATCTGTCTTTCTTACCAGTTTGTAAAAGTAACAAAGCCCACTTGATAGAAACCGAGCCAAACAGCTTCTTCCAGTAAGTTGCGTTTGAAAACAAAGGATCCAAGAATGATTCTGCTAACACCTTGAGAGCCAAGATACCAACATCGAAGTTCTTTTCATGTAATACATAAATCACGAAAGATGCAATTAAACTGATGTTGTCGTGCGACAAGTTAGTTTGCAGAAGCGTGGACAAGGCATCATAAACCTCAGGAAAGTCTTCATTTGTGAAGAAACCTTGGGAAAGATTATTTAAAAACTTTCTGATAATCTTCATTTTCTTAATCTTCAAACTGTTGAAAGTGGCGTATTTGCATTCTCTGCTGAACACCGTGATTTGAAATAAAAGGAACTTTATTAACTCATTGTGGTCTTCCTGACGGGTTTCACTTTCATTACCTTTCCATAACTGCGGATCAAAAATCAATACGTCATAGGCTGTGTAATTCGAAATAACTGAAGTGAATGGAGATTGGAAGTTGTAACCAACAAATCCGAGTATCGTCTCGAATATTTCAGTGCTTAAACTCTGATTGAATTCTGACTTCTTGTTCTTCAGCAGGGTGGCAAGGATATTATAACCATTGTTGGACTCAACTTCACGGATAAACTTCCAGTTTGAGTTGATGATGTTCAAAAATAGCCTGACGTATTGATTCACAGAGCTTAGATCTTCAGCCTCTTCGATTAGCGTACAGATCAGTTGAAGACTAGAAATTGAATAAAATAGTTCATGGAAGCCTGATGATTTGATGACCTTCACGGGGCCAGAAGCCTCAGTGACCTCTGAGAAAAGCAGACCATCTCTAATCTCATAAATGCCAGAAGTCACAACGTCCATGTTAAAGTTCATTAGTAGGGAATCCCTTGGAATACAGAGGTCCAATTCCTCAAGATCATACTCTCCTTGTCTGTTGTTGGTTGATTCAAGTAGTCGCAAACTGAATTTGGTACTGTCGTCATAGTTCAAGCACTGTAGAATATATGGATCTTGGTACCTACCAGTGTATTCTTTTCCCAAGTAGTAAGACAAAAGGATCCACTCATAAGGCAAGCTGCTGGTCACAAAAATGACACTGCAGAAATCAAGATCAACTGAATGAGAGCCCATGCTGAGTGCGATCTCTGTTCTGAAGTCTTGCTCCAATTCATCAAAGACAAAGGGGAAAGGGCATCTGATATGACTGATGTAGTTACCATCAACGTACAACCGAAGCTTTGCTCTAGCTCTTTGTGAGTTTTGGTTCTCATGGATCAAGACAACATGATAAAAGGTATCAGGTTCAAATTGGAAGGTGTTAAATTGGTCAATAAACTTGGACTTGTAGTAAATGGACAATTTGGAGGCTTCAATATGCAGGTTGATCTTATCATTCAAACTGTAGATCAAAGAATTGGAAAGATTATTCAATGAGACCCAGAACTGGGTAGTATAACTTCGGAATGGTGCTCTGATAGGCGACTTGAATGTGATTGATGAGTTCTGTAGGTTGAAATGTGGTTCTTCCTTCTTGTTCGCCAGTGAGAGTATCGTATCTATCAATTGTGACTTCTGTGATGAAGTTTTCAACGCCGTGAACAACTTAAGCAAAAGCTGTGAGTTCAGTTTGGAATACCTAAGAAGCTCCAGTAGGTCATCGTCCATTTCCCCCTTAGATATGACCTGCTCAATCAACAATTGTGCCAGGCCATTGATATCAGATATGGCACTTTTGTTCAGTTTTGGTAGCACCGATAATCTCTGTATCAGTTTAACAACAAACGTTTGTAAGAATGTTCTCTGTGATTCTTTCAGCTCATTGGTAATGGAAAATACCAATGAGTAGTAGCCAGGATCTGTGATTTTGGTTTGCTCAGGCACAAGGACGTTAGTGAAAATGTCGTTTAGGCACTTTGAGGCAATCATATCGTCCAATTCTGTATCACCATAACCTTGCAGGTGCTCAAATAGGGTATCAAACTGTACACTGACAGCTTTAGGGTCAATACCAGCGAAGTTAATGCTTTGAACGAGCAAGTAAAATATCAAATGAAGAGTAGCATCAGTGACACCTTCGAACGAAGACACCTCATTCGATACCCGCTGAAAGTAATCCAGAGCAGCAGGGAGACCACCGTCATCGTACCGAAGTTGCAACGTATGCAAACAGTCAGTATGGCTCAACATTGTGGCTTCAAGAGGCTCCTCAACTGTTTAAAATAGGGAGTTTCTTCTGGTCTTTTTGGCTATATGGGATCGATTCATTATCTAAAGCCGAATGCCAAATTCGCGGCATCAATACCTGCTCCACAGTATGAAACAAGGAATTGATCAGTATCAAAAGACATAGAGTGATTATATGTAATTCCTACGATTTCTTGACAATGTTCTGTGTATTTCGTGGCAACAGTGGAATCTACTTGCCAAAGCACACGGTGGCCCCAATGGAAACAACACAGCATGAATAACTTCAACAATAAATAAGGTGTAATAAATAGGATGTAATAAATAGAATAAATAGATAATAATAAATAAGTCTGAGCAGGCTGGATTCGGCTCTTGAAGCTTACCTATCTGTAAGGAGCGTCATAGTCCAGGCAGTACTGGATTTCTTGTTCCCACTTATCACCATTAGCCAATAGCTTCTCTTTATTGTAAAGCAACTCCTCTCTAGTCTCGGTGGAGTACTCAACGTTTGGAGTTTCGACAATGGCATCAACAGGACATGATTCTTGACACAGCCCACAGTAGATACACTTCGTCATATCAATGTCATACTTGACCGTACGACGTGACCCATCTACTCTCTCTTCAGCCTCGATGGTGATGGCCTGGGCAGGGCAGATAGCCTCACATAGCTTACAGGCAATACAACGTTCTTCACCGGATGGATATCTTCTAAGGGCGTGCTCACCTCTGAATCTAGGAGAGATTGGGCCTTTCTCAAACGGGTAGTAGATGGTGTATGGCGCTCTGAAGTACATTTCCAGCACGATGTACATCCCTCTGAACATTTCTGATAGCAGGAAGAACTTCATTGCCTTATCAAGGGCAGATTCACTGGACTCTTCCCAGGTTTTTGGCTTTGGAAGTCTGAAGTCTGAAGGTCTAGAGGAAGCAACAGACCCAGCAACGGCAGCAAGACTCGGTTTTGCGCGCAGAAAACTGGAGGAAAAGAAGCGACGGCCCAGCAGGGAAGCCTCTGGGAGCATTCTTAGTAACACCATCCTCAATAGTCACAGAAGTTGATGTTTTCTCAGTCTATTTGTAAAGAAATCGATCTGGTTGGCTCCTCCCTTTTTTCGACTGGGGAAAATTAGTGGGTTTTCGCGAACTGATTATGTAACTATTGACACGTTAATCTGCAATCTGCTATACAGTATGGGTTACTATGGTTACCAAAACAGATATGAAACGGACTACAGAAGTTGAGTTTGATGGTTAAACAAGAGAAATCTCCATGTTCTAAGTATTAAACGCGTTCCATATTTTTCAGTTTTTCATACTCCAGGTGGTCTCTGATAGTCAATCTCATCTTGTAGGGGCGTGGTTCGAATGCAACAGACTCAGGTACTTCATTCAACTCGAAGGGATTGGTCTCCATTAGAAATCTTGAATCTTGAGGTGGTTCAATCTTGTACAATACTAATAGTCTCACCAATGACACATACATCTCCTTGATGGCTAAGTTGGCACCAAGACACATTCTACTACCAACACCAAATGTCAACATTGTAGTACTTTCACTGGATCTAATCAGCTTCATATTTCCATCCAAATATCTTTCTGGATGGAACTCAAAGGGTAATGGAAAGTATTTGGGGTCATGATTACCGGAATATGTGTTCATGAACATTGACGTACCAGCAGGAATAATAGCTCCGTTATAACAAATATCCTTGGTGGTAACTCTTGGAAGACCTGTGGGTAAAACTGAAAAATATCTCAAGCCTTCTTTGATCAGAGCATCGACATAGTCAACTCTTGGAGAGTTCACGCACTGTGTATAAGCACTCTCTAAAGTATGAAATGACTTTAAAAGCTCGCAAATAGCTGTTGACTGTATCTTTGCGCCATAGGATGGTTGTGATAATTGGCCAAGTATGAAATTTAACACTAAAGGTGTATTGTCAAGCCCAGCGCTAACCATCGTCAAGCAAGCTGATTCCAGTTCTTCGTGGTTAACCTTTGGGAACAATTCAGAACCTCTCAACACTTTGCTAACCAAACACTCTGGGTCATCTTGGCCCCTTTCCATCTTTACCATCAAATCATTCATAAACTTTGTCATGTAAGCATCACGTCTTACTCTCAAATCACTCGCAGACTTGTTTTTTGAATCAAACGGTAGATATCTCAAGATTGGTAAATAGTCCTGGACATTGGAACTATGACCTCTCATCCTAACAATCCTATTCTCAACAAAAGTGATCTCATCAAACAGCCGACACTTGTCATCATGTTCCACTTTAACCGAATACCCATAAGTGATGAATAGACTAACTCTCAAGACAAACCCTTGAAGCAACTTGAACATGTCAATATCCTGACCTGTATAGGCTAATTTTTCCATCTCTTCTTCAATTCTTCTAATCATACCTCTACTTTCAAAATCAATCAATGAGCTGTATTTCTCGACATTCTTCTTATTTAGTGAGGTCGCAACAACCTTCTTCTTCCTTTTATAAGATTCTCCATAAGGCGTAGTACCAATAGTGAAGCCCTGTGTTTTAGAAAAAACTGAATGGAAAGTGTACAACATAGGTCTTGAGTTATTAGCGTCCCTGTTTTTCAACCAAAGCTCCCTGATGGAATCGTAAGAGTTAGCTACCACCACCATTCTATTCCCCATTCTAATCTGAAAGACATCACCGTACTCTTTCTGCCACTTCATGTAATTTAAAGCAGGATTCTTCAAGACATCAAACAATCTCCCAACAACTGGATATCCTTCAACAACTGGAATGTTCTTGATTCTTTGAGGACCCAAGATACCTACCCAATCCAGAAAGACATACAATGGCACAAATGCCAGAAATAGCAAGCCTAGTGCGTTAGTTGTGAGGTAAAAATGGAGATATAGGCTAGGGTATTCAATGAGTACAAATGTAATAAAGACTGGTCTGAGTGAGGGAGATCAATTGTTCACGCATTTTGAAATGTAGCAAATCTTTTAGTTCTTTTCTTCAGCAATATATGAGAGTATGTTCACTCGTCACTTGTCACTTGTTTTAGCGTCTTGATACAATTTCTTGAACCTTTTTTTTTCTTCTTCTTCATGACACAAAAAGGTAAATATTAAAATTCAATATGAACATCAGCCGAAAATTTGTTCGAAATGCCGATGTGAAAAGTTCCCCACGGAATTATGGCATCTTAATACATTATAGGAATAGCCAGACGGGACGCAACACCCGACACACAACATCCAAAAACAAGATTCTAACAGCAAGCAGACACACGAGACTGTATGTCCAAGGTGAGAGCAAGTTAAGATACACAGCCATTATCAGTAGTAATGAAATAAAAAAAAAAGATTGCAGCACCTGAGTTTCGCGTATGGTCTCCCACTACACTACTCGGTCAGGCTCTTAGCAGCTTAACTACAGTTGATCGGACGGGAAACGGTGCTTTCTGCTAGATATGGCCGCAACCGAAAGTGTTTGGAAACATCTCAGGGTTATTGAGGAGGGACTGTTACATAAGATGTTACATAAGCAGGAATGACTATTTCCTATATTATGCATAAACTCGAGTTGCAATATGCTACTTCACTTCAAGTTAATCTGGAATGAAGGAGAGAACTGTGTATTTATAAATAGTTGTCGTGGTAAATAAATAAGAATAAATAGTAATAAATAAGGCAATAAATAATATAGAGTCGGCGAGCCAATCACTTCTTTGGCTCTTCTGGTTCTGGCTCAGGTTCAGGGATAGGGAACTTGAAAGAATCCGGGGTAGCATCTTTTCCTGGGCCAACTTGTTCCCAGACACTGGAACCGACAGAGAAGTTTCTGAAAGCCTGAGTCAATTCCAAAGGCTTGTAAACGACTCTTTTCTTTTCCTCGTCGTAATAGACCTCATCGTAACCGGTAGTTGGGAAGTCCTTTCTCAAAGGATGACCCGTAAACCCATAATCAGTCAGGATTCTTCTCAAGTCAGGATGACCTTCGAAAAAGACGCCATACATGTCATACGCTTCTCTTTCAAACCAGTTGGCACCTTCATATAAAGACGTGATACTTGGAACTGGGGAAACTTCAGAAGCGTAGGTCTTGACTCTAATTCTAGAATTATAACGAATAGAAAGGAAATGGTAGACCACATCGAATCTGTTGGTTCTGGAAGGATAGTCCACGGCAGTGATGTCGATGATGCTTTTGAATTGGGTAGAAGTGTGATTCTTCAAGAAGGTAATGACAGGAATCAAAGCAGTTGGACCGACATAGATGACCAAATCGTCCTTCCAGACGGAGAACTTCTGGATGTATTTAGGCAAAGCGGTGATTAAGTACTGACCAAACTTGTGGAGTTCCTCACTCTGTTCTTTGTACTTGTCTGCTGGGTTCACTATTGGTTCGTGGAGCTCCCCATATTCCCTTCTTGGGAGGGTTTTCAGGTCCTTCAATTCGTGCTCTTGCTCCTGGTTGTTGCTGTTGAAACGCGTAGCTGAAAAGGAGAATGTTCTCAATGTTGGGAAACACAGTCTCGTGGACGCTGTCAGTGTTCTTCTACCGGAAAGACGAAGCATTTTGAGTCTCCTTTTAGCGGCTGTTTGGCTTTTCTTCTCTGAACCAAAGGATGTTTTCACTGTTTTTTCCCTTAATTTCGATTTCTTTAATTTTGGTGAACTCCACATAAGGGGGGTTCAGCATAATAGCTTACGTAATCAATATAGCCCACCAATTACCAAACCAAAGGCTCAAATCTACACTGAAACCATGAAAAAGATCAACATTAATTCTCTATTTAACCTCTGTTGGCTGTTCTTGGCTTGGCTCTGATGATATTGTCCACTCTTAGCAGCACCTCGGCAGCTTCAGAGGCAGAGGAAACAACGGCTCTCTTCAATTTGTACGACTCGACAATTCCCAATTCTCTCACATCGGTGATGATACCTTTGTTCAAGTCCAACCCAGAAGTGGTGATCCCGTTGTAGATGGCTGTTCTTAGTTTAGTGATCAACTCACTGGAGTCAAAACCGGCATTATCCGCAAGGATGGTTGGCAATTGTCTTAAAGCTCTTGCAAAGGCCTCCACTGCTAATGATTTCTTACCATCGACATTTTGAGCAGCAGTATCAACACCTTTTGACATCACCATCTCGGCACAACCACCACCCAACACGGTTCTAGTCTCTTTAGTGGTTTGTGATAACACGGATAAGGCATCATGTAACGAACGTTCAGCTTCATCCAACACTTGTTCAGTGGCACCTCTTAGCACGATTGTACAAGCTTCACCAGCAGCACAACCCGAGAATTTTGTCATCACGTCTTCACCAATGATGATTTCTGAAATGGATTCACAAGAACCAAGTTTCACCAAACCAGGGTTATCAAAAGTTGAAGCAACTTCACCACCAGTGACAAGGGCCAATCTTTCAACACCTTCAAAATCAGCATGTTCAATGGAATTGATACCGGCATCAGTGAATAATTGTTCCGGATAATCATAGATCAATTGTCTATTTATAAAAGTGTTGATACCAAACTTGGAGATCTTTTCAATTTTGGACTTCATCTTTTGCTTTTCAGCCTTTTCTAATTCAGCCAGTTTTGATGTTGAATCAACTTTAAACTTAGCACCAAAGATCTTGACTTTATCAGTGTCTAAAGATGTATTGGCGATTAAGATCTTCGCATTTTCGACTCTCTTAGGTTGAGAAGTACCAAATCTTTTGTTTAAGATGAAGCCTTCATCTAAAAATGAATCAGATAACTTACCACCAATCTTCTTTATTATTTGAATATGTTCCAAATTAGTTGAACCTTTCAAACGTAAGATAGCATCCACGGCTAATTTAGAGAATTGTTCTTTGTCTTGTGATAAAATTTTGGATGATAAAGTGGTCTTAGAAATGCTTAACAAGTCATTATAGAATTTGTCAGTGTCATCAGAGTTATCAATGGCAGCTTTCTCCAATGATTCCAGAGCGGCCTTTGAAGCAATTCTATAACCTTCAATGATAGTTTGTGGATGAATTCTTTGATCGACCAATTTCTCAGCTTCTCTTAATAACTCAGCAGCTAAAACGGTGACAGAAGTGGTCCCATCACCAATTTCATCATCTTGAACTTTTGATATATTGACCAGGACTTTAGCAGCTGGGTTATCTAAAGGTATGGATTTCAGGATGGTGGCACCGTCATTGGTGACTAAAGATTGGTCTGTAGATGCAGATTGCAATAACTTGTCCATACCTTTTGGGCCCAAAGTGGATTTAACCAAATCACCAACGGCGATGGCACCAACAAAGGATGAAAGACGGGCGTTTTCAGCTCTTTCTTCAGTGACTTGATCACCGTAAATTTGAACACTCTGGTAATTTGGTAGTTAGTAAAGTGTGTCTTTCTATGATCACCGGGATAAACTCACCATTTTATCGAGGTTTGTCGTCTGTAATTTGCCGTTGTTGGTCTGTTCAAATCAACAATTTTATCAATTTTTCTCTGTTTTCGTGTTGGATCTATATGGTGTCCGGATGTCTTCGATGTCTTCGATGTCTTCTCTCCATCAAATACTCGTCTATTACAAAGTCCTCTCTTTTAGTATACAAATAACCGGGGGTCCATGGGGGAGTATTCAGTCATAGATCAATCTCACTGTATCGCTCTTCGAACAGTCTCACCAAGTTCTGAAGCCTCTTGCGTTCGGTCTTTTCCTTCTGAAGTTCTGATTCAAAATCGTTGTGCATGTCATTGACCAATTTCTTGAACTCTTTCCTCAAGACGGAGATGGAGGAGTTGAGCTTTGGCGATTGTGAACCTGTGTGGCGTTTTATGTTGTTCGATGTGTTTTGCTGTAATAATGGTGTCTTTGGGTTTGAGCCTAAAGAGACACCGGTCAATGGTGAAGTCGGACTCGATTCCTGGACATAGTTCTCTTTATCAGGGCTAATTGATGATGATGATAAGGAAGTTCCATGAACAAAACCCAAGTTGTCAATCTTTAGATTCGTCACCTGTTTTTGCAAGTCATGAATCTCTGCCAACTTCTCCTCTAACTTCTCCTCCAACATTTGCTTTTCATGTTCCACAAGGATGGCTCTTTGGTTAGCCCTTTCCAATTCAATGACATTCTCAGACAACTTCTTTTCAATGGCATGTTTCTTCTTCTTGTGACTCTCCAGCACAGTGGTGTTTAAGTTACGTTCATCCTCGTACTGTCTTGTCAAATAACTGTGAGCAAATTGTAGATCCTGTAGGGCAGTTTTCAATTTCTTAGCATCATCGTCCTTATCACTTGACTCACTTGGTGATCTCCTTCTTTGAGATTTGGCTCTTTGTAATTCCGTTGTGGTGTTCTCCAAGATGGCATCAAGACAATCTTTGGCCCACTTGGATTTGGAAGCAGATGGTTCTGGAGTTGGCAAAGTGATGTTTCTTTGCACGGCAATCGACGCGATGTATGACATTAATTCCTCGGTTTCCTTATAATAGGAATCAATTGGTGGAGGTGATTTGACATCCAAATCCTCAAAATAGCATAACGACAATGCCAAAATGTATTGATTGTTCAACTTTGCCAAGTTCTCTTCCAATTTCTCATTTACATCAACAGATTTGTTCAACAGCACTTCATTAGAAGTGTTCAAAGTCCTTAGGATGTCAATGTGATTATCATCTTCATTTGAAACACCATTGGAAAGCGCATTCTCAATCAGTTTGGAATTGTTCTTCAGCTGAACCTTGATCTCCCCGCTGGTGTCCCTTTCCATTTCAATCACCGTACTCAGTGCTCTCAGCTCGTCAATGTTCATCAGTTTCTCATCTTGGAGCCTATTAGCCAAAGCGTACTCCGAGAGGAGTTTGATCTTCAAATGGCTCGAGGCTGGATCGTCGGCCAGCTCAGAATAGAAAGTGTCACTGATGTTCCCCGGGCTCTGGATGCTTCTCGAGCTCACGGCGTCTCTGTACGAGGATTTGACATGGTCCTTCGCCCTGAGGTACTGGCCCACGTTGGAAAACACGTTGGAGCTCTTCGCATTGACCAGGGCCTCGCGAGCGTTGAAGTCGCCCAGGGAGGAGGCGTAAACGGGAGCCAGCGTGGCCTTGAACGGCGACTGCGCCATCAGGTGGATCCCCTTGCTCAGCAGCGTGGTGTCGGACATGGCAACGCGCTTTTCCTGGTTTGGTTGTTGTTTGGGTATAACCTGTTGATGTTTTTTTTTTTTTTTTTTTTGTTTTTTGTTTATTCATTATCATTATTGTTTAGAAGGAAATACTAACGATGAAATGTGCGACAAGGCCGGGGATCCTAGTCTCGAGAAACTGGAGAAGAAGCAAAGTGGCAATGTCAGACTGGTCACTTTCAACATCAACAGCTTTCGAACGGTGTTCCACTACCATCCATGGAACAAACTACGCAATTTGAGCTCGATGTTTGGTGCACTGGACGCTGATATAGTCACATTGCAGGAATTGAAAGTGGCAAGGGCAGATGTGGGACACAGTATCGGTAAAGTGGCGGGGTTCCATAGTTTCATCACCGTTCCAGCACACAAGAAGGGCTACTCTGGTGTTGGTGTATACGTGCGGATCCCACAGGCTTCAGAACCATTGAACGTACGAAGCTCGTTGAAGGTGGGCAAGGCCGAGGAAGGGATCACTGGCTGGCTGGTGTCACATGAAACGGGCCGCAAGTATAGAGACTCCGGCGATAGTGGTATTGGTGGCTACCCAAACTATGAGGATGCAATATGCCAGGCCATTGACGGTGAAGGACGGGCCATTGTAATTGAGACTGCGGCCAATGTTGTGACAATATCGGTCTATTGTCCCGCCAACTCGATGGACACGGAGGAGGGCGAGCAGTTCAGGATCCAGTTCATTGAGGCCTTGTTCGAGAGGGTGAGAAATCTGGAATCGCTGGGGAAGGAAGTGGTGTTGATGGGGGACATCAATATCTCTCGAGACTTGATTGATAGTGCCGTTGGATTAGAAGCCATGCAAAAGAGCGGACGCTTGAAGGCTGTTGATGACGAAGGAGATTTCGAAACGGTGAATCGTGCCTGTGCTTTAGCCTATATAAAGTCCTCGATTCCCAGGATGTTATTAAACGAGATCTTAATCGATAGTATTGATCAAGAAAGCACCACCACCACCACTGAAAAACCACGGATCCTGAGTGACACAGTGAGGCAAATCCAGGGGAGGAAGAGAGGGTTATATACCGTTTGGAACACCATTCGAAACGCAAGGCCCGGGAACTTTGGTTCTAGAATTGATCTGATCTTGGTCACGAAGAAACTGGCGACTAATTGCGCTAATGCTAATATATGGCCGTCTTTAATGGGGTCAGATCATTGTCCCGTGTTCACAGACCTTGATACCTGTGGGTGTGAGGTTGATATCCCTGATGTGCGTTGTCCCAAATTCGAAGCCAAGTATGTCTATAAGCTGTCCACTAACAATATTCATTCTATGTTTGCAATGGCTAAAAAAAGGTCATCCCCTGCACCTGCTGCTGCTTCACCTGCGCCTGTCAAAAGGCCCAAAATTGAGGCTAAACCTTCTGTCAAATCAAACCCAGTGACTTTCAAGACTCAGAATTCCATCTCCAGTTTCTTCAAGCCCAAAGAGCCCCCCAAGCCAACCACAAGCGATGAGAGTGACGTGATTGCCAAATCGGACAATGCAGGTCCACCAACGCCTGCTAAGCAACAAACTAAGGATAGTAATCCCACGCTCAAGATCACCAAGGGCAAGTTCATGATCCCGTTAGAGAAAGTTCCCTATTGCAAACATGATGAACCATGTGTTTTGAAAACAGCAAAGACTTCAGAGAACAAGGGCAGGAAATTTTGGACATGTTCGAAACCAGCGGGGAGTATCGTGACAACGGATGACGAACAGAAGTACAATTGTGGGGTTTTCAAATGGAAGTAGTATACATTGACCACCGTCACTCTTATCGATGATCTTGGTGAAAGCAAAAGACACAATAAAAAACAAGTCTAATCTAACATCATACTAATAATACACTCCAATCACAGATTGTAGTCATTAGCCACGTCTTCAATTTGTAAATTAGCTCGAAGACCAGGATGCCCCAAAGTTTCCAAATCAGTATTGAATGCAACGATGGAGCTCTTGAAAGTGAGAGCATCTTCCTTTTGGATCCTCACAATGGCCACGAGCCCGCGTGCTTGGACGACGTCTGTCTGGATGGCGGCACCAAAGGCCCCGTGGAGCTCCTTAAGGGCCCTCAGGAGAAACAGCTGCCATGTGACCAGGTCCATCTCGAGATCTTGGATGTTGGTCTTGTACTGAGGATCAACGTGACTGGGTGATTAAAGTGTCAGTAGTGAAGAAATGGGATATTTGGATATTTGGAAAGTCGCAGCAGCAGACACTCACAGTTTCAGGAGAAAGAACTTCCACACTTCTTCGTCTTTGTCGTAGTTTGCCATTTCGGGTGGTTTATTCTCTCTTTGTCTCTTTGTCTCTTAGTACAGAAGGTTGGATTGAAAAAAAAAAATCTGATAACGAATCGATGATCTACTTTAACAACCTTTGTCAGTGAACAACACAGTGGACACACACCCAGTGATAACATTCAATAACATTCACCAAATGCACAGGATGTTCTGCTCGTCTTCGCTGTTCGCTGCCGTCAAATGTCCGCAACTGGACAAGTGTCAACTTCCCAACTGCGTCTTCAGCCATGGTCTCAAGAGAGGCATCACCACCACGGGCACCTCCATCATGAAAAGGCCCAAATTGCCACAATCGCCACTGGAAAAACTCTCCCCTGCGGTGTCATCCATCATCAGCAACGTTGCCACCTCGCAAGACGACCTCAAAGTCGCCTCTCCACGTGTATTGCCAGGTGTCGGTGCCCCAGCTAAACATCAACAGAGAATGAAGTACATCAGTGCCTTGATCGATGCCTATCGGAGTCATAACTTGCCACAGCCGAGGCGTAAGGCCGTTAACGAAGAGTACAAAGTTGCTCTGAAATCATCAAACATCACTTATGGTGCTCAGATGGCTTCATTATTGAAAAGAGCTAGAATCAATGCGGATCCACCACTGGCACCCTCAAGGAAACAGAACAAACTGGACACGATGCCCAATGAAAAGATTTATGACGCCGTTAGGGAGTTGATACACACAAGAGAGATCCTACAGAGGAACTCATATGTGGTGTCGGTACCTAATACTCCCTTAATAGACAATGTCAACTCCAACTCTAAAACCTGTCTTCGTTGTGCCAACAAGTTTGAATTAGATCAGATCTTGAATGACACCCGGTGTTCGTTCCATGAAAGAAAGAAAAGGTTTGAAAACACTGGTCGTTATTGGGAATGCTGTGACCAAGTCGTTGGTGATTCTCAAGGTTGTAAAACATCATTGCATCATGTGTTCAAAGCTACAGACCCTTATGAATTACAAACCTTGATCCCATTTAAAGTAACACCAGCGTGTCAAGTGGGAAATATAGATAATAAGAGAATCGTTGGGTTGGATTGTGAAATGGGGTTTACTACAAAGGGGTTGGAACTTATACGGCTAACAGTAATGGATTTTTATACTGGCAAGTCCTTATTCGATGAGATTGTGAAACCTTCTGGTGAAATCTTGGACTTGAACACCACTTGGAGTGGTGTCTCTGAGATCCCAAAGAACGCAATGGGTATCGATGAATTGCATGAAGTGATATTCCATACTATAGTCGATCAAGACACCATCATTGTTGGTCATGGGTTAGAAAATGACTTGAATGCCTTAAGATTGGTGCATCATAACGTTGTTGACACTGCCATCTTGTTCCCCAAGGGCCTCGATAAGAAGTTTGCCTTGAAAGATCTTGCATTCCAAATGTTGGATAGAAAGATTCAAACTGGAGAACATAGTTCTGAAGAAGATTCCTTGGCCGCTATTGATATAATCAAGAATTATATTTCCAAATGAATGATTCTTCACTTTCCATCCAATTTGTTCAATCTTTGTAGGATTTCCTCTTGATTTGCCAACAATTGCTGCAGTGCAGCCATGATATCTCCGTTGGAAACGTTGGAAACGTTGGGAACTTGATTCTTCTGGTCAGTATTATCAAATGTAACAGCTCTCCTTTTCCGAGGTTGTGTCAGTTCTGGATCTTCACTCAAGAACGAAATCACGTCTTTAGCATGGCCAGTGTTCTTCATTGTGTTCAGTGTCGTTGTCATATCCAGACTTTCATCACTCTCACTTGGTGGACTTTGCTTTCTCTTCAAGATAGATTTGGCCTGGAACTTGCTCATCAAATTAACATTAGGCTCCTGTCTTAACGTTGAAGAGATAGTTGGACGGTTCAATCTAGTTGGTTGTTCAGAACTTGGTTTCCTACCACGGATCATTCTAGAGGGAGTGTTCATAGACTTGCTAGCAGCCATCCCGGTCATGGAACTGAAAGTAATCGGATCCGGTTTCACCAATGTTGTGAAGTTGAAACCATTTCTATCAACACTCTGAGTGTTTGTATGTGTTTGCAGTCTCTTTGGCGTGATTCCAAAGATCTCCTTGTCCGTCAGCTGTGATCGCTTCCCCTTGAACGGTGATATCCTTCCAGGTGGCTTGCTTAAAAGGCCCGAATCTTCTCTTGTAATCTAGGGAAGGGGGCATGAGTTAGTACTATACTAAAAGAATACTAAAGGGAAATGAGACAGTAATTACTCACTTTCTTAGGCGATATCACACGCTGTGGGCTCTGGGGCTTCAGCTCCATCGTTGGATACAAGTTGACTTTCGTTGAGTCTTTTAAGGCCTCCATTTAGCGGACTTGGAAGTGGTTTCTGTGGTTTCTTCTGTTGTTTACTTTTCTTTTCTCTCTTTGTTTACCTTTTTCAATTTCATTTTGATCACGTGACTCTTTTGATATCTCAAATTGGTCACGTGACACAGATGACCTTATATAGTAACTACATAACTACATGTAGCAATCAGTCAATTGAGCATTGATTCTGCAGCTTCCTCATTTCAGTAGATTCAACCAAACACGAATGAAGTTACTTCAACTAGGACAGAAATACAGCAAAATCAACAACAACTTCACTTTTTCGGTATTAAATACCACCTTCGTTCCTCGTTTAGTTAAACTAGTTAGACTAGTTAAACGATCTTTCCACAAAGAAAAAATACAAATTCACCTTGAAATGACATCGAATTCATCAAAATTCACCCCAAAAACTCTCTAAAAGTCCCTTGAAAATGTCCTACGAGGAAGATGGAAGAAAAGTGGTCCTCATCACTGGTACCAACAGGTATGTTGCTTGTTTTCTCTCTATATTTCCAAGTTTCAAAAGATCTAACACTGTCACAGTAACCTCGGTATGAACATTGCCTATAGAACACTCGAACAAATACCTTCAACTTCCCATGTCACCCTTATAGTCACCTCTAGAACCTTGCCAAGGGTGCGTGAAGTCATCGACAACATCAAGCAATATGCCAAGGGCTTAAACAGACAGGGAATTGTCGATTTCGATTATTTACTGTTGGATCTAACAGATATGGTCTCCATCGTCAGTGCTGCCCATGAATTGTTTAAAAGATACAAAAGAATCCACTATTTCTATGCCAATGCCGCACAGGGTGTCTTTGATGGTATTGATTGGCTCGGGGCCTGTAAAGAACTCATTGCTAATCCCGTAAAGGGCGCCACGGATCCTCATTATAAGATCCAAAGAGTTGGTGTCAAGTCCCAAGATGGGATGGGACTTGTTTTCCAAGCTAATGTATTTGGACCTTATTACTTGATTGAAAAGATCTTACCATTGCTACAGGAGGGCAAGGCCAGAATCATTTGGATATCCAGTATCATGTCAGATCCAAGCTACTTATCATTCGATGACTTACAACTATTGAAGTCTGATTCGTCATACGAAGGTTCCAAGAGATTGGTCGACTTATTACATATTGGTCAATATTCAAGACTAAGGAAACTTGGGGTTACTCAATACCTGGTGCAACCTGGGATCTTTACCAGTTTCTCATATTTCAAATTCCTGAATGTCTTCACCTATTATGGGATGTTCTTCATCTTCTACTTAGCAAGAGTCTTGGGCTCACCATGGGTCAATATCTCAGGTTATAAAGGTGCCAATGCCCCAGTTTATGCAGCAATGTTGATCAACCCAAATTTTGAAAACCAGGATATCAAATACGGGTCTGCTACCTATAAGGACGGAAGTGAATATATTAAGATCCAAGAGGTGGATAAAACAGGTGCAAGTGATGTTTTGCAATATTTTGAACAATTGAAACAAGAATGGGATGACAAATTGAAAGATCAAATTACGATAGCCAGGAATAACAGTGTGTTTATTTAGACTAATGATTTAGTAGCTTATATAAAAAGAGACAAGGGAAAGAGGTGCAAAGGCAGAGTTGCTAATAATACAATAACATCCAATTCAAACGATTTTTAAGAAAAAAAAAGACTCAAATAACGTAGAAATCTTTTCAGTTCTCGATGGCCATCAAAGAACCAACAAACGAAAAGATCAATCTGGCTCTCACTTCATTGATATCTTCAGGGACTAACCAAATCAAAGCACCCAGTTTTCTAGCGATAGAAATGGCTAATTTGGCATTAGCGTATCTTTCATCCTCAGTGTTCCCTGGGTACACCAAATCATAATCAACATAACCTGGTTTCAACCCATTCAAGATATCCAATAAGAAATGAGCATTCGCAATGGATTTATCACTAAAGGATCTGACAGTGGTGGTCTTACCACCTTTGCTGATCTTATCCTTTGCCCATTTCAAGATATCAGCATCGGTTAGTTCACGGCCTTGCTTTGACAAGGATTTCAACGTGACAACAATGTTACGTCTCATTATTTGCCACACTAGACCTAAAGTTAGCAGCTTATTACCATCAGTGATATCTGAACCTTCAATCCCAACAAGGGAGAAATGATTTGCCTTACCAGCTTCGACTGCATAATTTGTGTTTTCCAAGGCCTTAAATCTTGAAAATTCTTTACCTGAAGCAGGTCTCTTGTTGACATGTTTTGGATCAACTGAACCAGGTAACACTTTTTCAAAAGCCTGTAATAAGACAGTACCATCTTTCAAGTCTTCAAATAAGTTGACAACAGGTGGGTCAACGTCAAGGGAGTTCAACCATAAGGTGAAAACTCTAGCTTCTCTTTCACCTTCAGCATCAAACTCTTCAATTTCTGGCTTTTCAGCTTCTTCAATTGGATCTAGACCTGGGTGTGTGTTGAATAAATGAGCAACAAAGGCCAAGTTCAATTTAGGATTACCAGCAACAAGGGCTCTTGGAGTCAAATATTTCCTAGCTTCCAATTTTTCAGCATTTTGCAAAATTTCTTCAGCTCTTTGATGTAAATCAGAAGTGTTTAATGGGGACAAAGAACATTGTTGTGGATCTAATTGGTTCAATAACACAGTATAGTTTTCACCATCCTTAATATCAGAAGAGAAATTGGTGACTCTTCTTTCCCAACCAGCGGCCTTTAAATGGTAATTGAACCAACGTAATAGGATTTGTTCAGGTGGTAATCTCAAAAATTGTTCCAAAGTTTCATCATCTTCCAATAGACGGTACAACTCCGGATGAAGTTTGATATCAATCTTGTTTAACAAACCTTTTCTAATGATTTGCCAGATTAAACCTAGGATCAAATGTTCTTTACCCTCGATAAAGTCCTCAGAGTGGACATTGACAACGACACAGCCGATGGCCTTTGCAGAGTTGATAACAATGTTGGCATTTTCCGAGATGGTGAAGTTGTTTAAGGATTTACCCTTTTTAGGGAAGTTTAACACTCTAGTATCAATGGTATCTGGGACAGAGTCATTGATCAATTTGGATAAGATCAAACCATCTTTACATTCATCGAACAATTGGAAAGTGTCAGTTGGGATAGGGATCCTGTCACCAACGTCCGAGTCACCAGCCAACACACTATTGATATGTTTAGTGAACTCTGATTTCTCTTCCTCGTTGATGGTATGGGTGGTACCTGAGGTTGAACCTGAAACCACAATGGACGCCTTACCACCAGTGGATTTATGTTGTATACTGGAGGAACTCTTTGGAGCAGCCTTGTTTTCTCTGAGTTTGGCCACCAGTTCAACATAATCGTCCAGCTCAACACGTCCAGAGGCATCAACGCTGACTTCTTTCAAAGTTTGGCGGACTTCATCATAAGAACCTTCACCACTTTGCGAGATCTTCTCGATAACCTCCTGCTTCTCAACGTAACCGTTCTCCTGGAGATCAATTGATCTGAACTGGTCAATGACACTGAACAGATCTTCCTGTGTTAGCACTGGGAACTTTCTCTGTTGGAATCAAAGGTTAGTAAAGACAACAAATTTGTTTATTGGGAACTATCGGGGGGCCAATGAAGCCGCAAGCAATGAGACCATTGGAAGAGTCTCGCTTGAAACTCCGGTCTGGAAGTCTCAATGGGAAGTCCACCTTCATTGGCAGTTTCTGGAAGTTGGATCGCACTCACCTGTAACTTGATAATGTTCATTGTTTGTGCTGATTGAAGGAAGTTTATGGGGAGTTTTGTGAGTTTTGGCTGTGCCATCAAATTGATTTGTTTGTTACAGCCTTTGTCAGAGTTTACAGAACGAGTTCGCGGGTGCTTGGACTGGGGTCTTGTAAGGTCATTGGTTCTGAAGACTCAAGGACTCAAGGACTCAAGGATTCAGGGACTCAAGGGACTAAAGGGACTCAAGGGACTATGTCTTTTAGTGGTCATATCAACTATATAGCAAATAGTGGCCAATATTGTTTATCTACAGGATTGATCAAGTAATTGGTCATAAAAGATGGTAAATTCAATTAGTGGCGATTACCAGTGATCATTCTAATGTGATGCTGGGTACATCCAACTATCCTTCTCCAAGTTATTAACAGCATTTCTAAGAACTTCAAGCTGATAAGGCTGGAAGCTATTCAATTCTTGTTCAGTAAGGGAATCAATGTCATGAGGAACCGAGTTCATCTCTTGCAACCTCACTTGTTTCTCTTCTTTCAAATTCTCCATACATGAATAGTACTCTTGATTGATTTCATTGTATTCTTGTAATCTCTCATGGGTTAAAGTCTTTAAGAACTCCTTGTTTGTGAATGCTCTCTCTAAATTGCTAACTTTCGACAGTCTCACATTCTTCCTGTCATTGATATTCAGTCTCTTACTAGCAATGATTTCCTCCTTCGAGTATCCTGGAACAGATATCAAGATATCGTCGTCATATATTTGAGACGGAGCAGCAAAGGAGGAGAGATCAGGTTCATCATCTTCAGAACCAGAATCTTCGAAACGAGTACCACCATGATGATGGAACAGCTCTTCAAAAGCTTGTTCGCTTTGTTCTAGTGCCTGCAGCTTGGACTCCCGTATCGGGTGGGATGTGTTGAATATCAGGTAATCCTCGGGACTGGTGGTCTTATGGATGACGAATTCTTGTTCATCATGTCTCTTGTACTTGTCGGACTGTTTCCGTAGTGTTTTAGATAGAAGGTTCTGTGTGGTGATATCGAAAGTGGAGGACTTTTTGCTCATGAGCCCTCGGAAGAGCTGGCGTTTGGCATCTGGTTTCTTGCTCATCTTGTGCTGGCAAGTGTGGTTGTGGTTTGTGGTGATGTTGTTGATGTTGATCTTTTGTGGTTTGTGTGGGTTTTTCAAGTGTGTCCCCATATTAAAGACAGGACACTGAGCCTCAGACAGGAAAGTCAAACACGAAAACACGACTTGTTCCCAGTACAAACAAGGCAGATACACAATCTAAAAGTAGGTCACTCCCAATTGACCTGTCCTTCTTTCCCAGAAACAGCGAAATCAACCGGTGCATCCGTTTTGTACTGGAACACTTAGCGAGCGGTAATAAACCACCAGATTCGGTCATAGAACCCGAAACACAACGATAAGATCACTAAAATGAAACACTCAGATCTGGCAATTGAATCAAGTTTCCATTCAATTATAAATACTCGTGTGTTCCCTTTCCTCTATGGTGGTTCAATTGCTTCTCCTTCATCATCATCATCGATTGATATATCCAAATAGAAACTTAACAACCAACCACATTCACCATGCCAATGCAATACAAGCCATCTGCTGAAGGTTACGAAGTCCAACAAGCCCAAATCCCATCTCCAGGTAACAACTCTTTCCTAGGTGACATCTTCACTACTCCTGATGTCCCAAATGATAAGAAGATCACTTCTGGTTTCTACACTCAATACACTGGTGAACCATTAGTCTACACTTATACCTACGATGAAACTAAAGTCTGCCTGTTCGTCTCTGAAGGTGCCACCTTCACTGTTTCTGATGGAACTATCACTACTGAATCCAAACCACCCAATGTTTTACATTTCACCAACGCTGACAGTATCACTTTCACCGTCACTGGTCCAGAAGGTTCTTACGCTAAGAACTTCTTCACCGGTTTGAGACCACTTGCCTAGAGTATAGACTGATCCATCACATCTACTGTCAAAAAGCACAAAAAGTTTCAATACATAACTATCACATCCTAGTTTCTGTACTAAAACCCTGAAATCGTTCATTCAAGGGCTCATCTCTATTCTCAATTAGCTACCACTAGGAAGTCTCAGGAGTAGAATTACCGTAACAAGAAGACTGTTACTTCCACTTCCATTTGGAGGAAAGCTACTCTTTTTGGAAACACTCGGTCTAATCCTAGCCACATATAGCTTCAATGTTGAATCATATTGGTGCTTCAATGACTCTTTGATCCTTGTATAATAAAGTCAAAGAATTTCTCTTGTTCATGTCCTGATACATAGAAACTAATCTTTCTCAAGTGTCTATGTATGGCTCAATGACCAATATGATACATTGATCTGTACCAAAATTTGTGATGTTCAAAACTTACATATATATTTGACTGGAACCCTAACAGGAAGCTAAGCTGATTTTGACACTCGTGACGAGTCTCTGGTTTGATCTGAAAATCTTTATGTTGATTCCATTCTGTCTCCACTAGGGCCAACCCTGAAAAGGCCTCACCCTCCTTATAGTAAACCGTACCTTTTTGAAATGCCACTGTCGATCTAGGTGCCGTTGATTGGACTTCTACCCGACGTGCCTTTTTTGATTACTATCGTCAACTGTGGATCTCAGGGTTGTACGTCAGTTTGACAAAGTCCCGATCTCCTTCCTTGACAGGAAGATACTTCACTACTGGGGAATATAGTTGTATCCACATATGGGGTCTAAGGTCTTTTTCTTAGGATGTTTGATGGTTAATTTGAAGTTGCTGTATATCTCGAAGATCTCGGGTAAATGAAACCATGTCGGATAAATAAAACCATACAAAGCTCATCTACATCTTAAATACTTGTAATATTACAATTTAATGCTATTAATGCAGTGTTTTTGCTCACACTAACCCACTCAACGTCAATCTCTCCAAGAACGGAGCCAAATCATCTTTTCTAATCTCGATGATTGAACTCTCAAAACTATCAATTCTCACTTTAGCACCCGAGGTGTTGGCCACTTGTTGGAAGGCAACGCTGAAGTTATTCAACATCGTTGTGTCGTGTTCCAAGTCCTTTATGTTTTTACGACATCTTGGATAACGTGGTGGTAACCCAATGACCAGATAAGTATCCGTTCTCTCATCTAGAGCGGCAAGGACCAACGGTAGGATTCTATTACCGTTTTCTGCACAAGATTCTAATAACCAATTCCCCAATCTTGTCAAGATCAAAGTTCCCCTGAACATGGCAATATCTGGACCATCAGTGACAAGAATCAATCTGTAAACTTTCAAATCTTTGGCATTGGTACCCTTTTCCAAGATGGCCATACCAGCATTGAACACAACTTTCTGGAATTCTTTGGCACATTCAAGACCCTTGTGTATCAAATCCACGTTGTTATCTAAGGCATCCCAACTTGACCAGAAGTTACTGATCCATACTCTTTCCTTCTTTCGAATAAGATCATTGATATCCTCATCATCCTTGTTGTTATCATCGCCTGATGATGATGATATGGAGGGGATATCACGTTCTAACAATGCAACAATGGATTCAACACAATCACTTGCCGACAATGCACCTCTGAAACCATAAGTTCTTATAAACCCTTCTCTGATCAATTCATCCAATTGAAAGAATCCCAAAGTCTTTTTAAATGTTTGGTTCAAATTCTTCTTAATGGTGGAATCCATATATAACCAATTTTGCTTTGAGTCCTGTAATGAGATACCCATCCGGGCAAACATCTTGTGCAGCTTCTTTCTCCCGTCTTCTCTCCATATGTGAAACTTGGCATTGACGTAATTGGAATAGAAGAAACTTTCATAAAGAGTCCAATGTCGTAGTAAAAACAAGAAATAATCAGTATCTATGGACAATGTTAGTGAATCAGCATTCTTGGAGCTATTAGCCGCCGTTGGGTTCATTCTGGCAACTTCAGCCTTCAGGGCATCAAAAGTTGTGGAATAAACTTCAGGGTACTGGTTATCAAGTGAAATCGTCCCTATTATGGTAAGCCATAAGTTTTCAAGATTAGTTTCACCAATCTCTGATAATAGAGCATAAACCTGCAGTGACACAGACACGGTAACGGTGGTACCGATTGCATAGTAATCCTCGAGCACTTTTTCATTATTTGTTATTTGACGCTTTCTTGACTTCTTCTCTTGTTTCATCTTTCTCTTTCTAATTTGTGAGCTACTTAGACCTTCATCATCATCATCATCATCATCTAGACCCTCGATCTCTTCTTCATCATCATCTTCATCTTCATCCGTGTCTTCTTCGTTTCCGTTTTCGTCGTGTTCTTCATTTTCTTCATTATCTTGTAAATTAATCAACTCAACATATGCTTCCTTCTCATGCTTCAATTCTCTATCGATAAACCCATCATCAAAACAAGTAATGATATGGGACCCAAAGATGTTATCTAAATTATAAGGCTTATGACCATCAATGACATAGATCTTCCTACTGGAGTTCAAAGCCCCTTCTTCATTGGGATTCTCAACATCCACAAACTCATTAGCATCGATATCAAAGAAACTCTCCAAATCAATCATGGCACCACAACCCAGCAGCACAATGTTGGTGATATCCAAATCGAGTTTATCATAATGAGTCTTCAGGTCAGTGTACCCGACAATAGGCACTATCTGATACTGTATCAGCTCTTTCTTCAACACACTGGTGAAAATCTTGGACGCACATAGGGCATCAACGTTCAAACATGCAACAAACACAATCAGTTTACAAGTCGAGTGACTAAGCGATGTCTTCTTGATCTCATCAAAGGCCCTGCTAAAGTTCCCTCGCGTGATGTACATGCCTCTATTATCTCTCTGTGTGTGTGTTTACACGACAAACCAAAACGTCTTCAAACTTGTGACTTCTTTTGTTAACAGACGCGTTCCATCATCAGTTTAAAGACGCGTGTGGTCAAAATTGATACATACCGACCAGCATATCACGTGCCTCACGTGATCATATGGTCGTATTTAATTTTCAGCCTACAAAGAAACTCTTTTTTGACCACGTAAAAGGTTCAAAGATGTTAACAAGTTGACGTTATTTAAGCAATAAAAGAGACCATCAATGTACACCAATCTACTTGTCATTCTGCTGTGTGTCTTCCAGGCGCAGGCACAGTTCTTTAACAGTTTTTTCGGTGGTCACCAGCAACAACAGCAGCAGCAACAGCCTAAGAAATCATATGAAGATGAGTTCTTAAACAGTGAGTCTTATAACATCATCAATCAATGAACTAGAGAAGGCCATGTAACTAACGACTCTTTAAAGCACAGTGCAAAGATTATTTATGCCCAGAGTCCAACGAATGTGTAAAGACACCGGTTGATTGCCCTTGTCCCTTCCCGAAATCACAATTGAAATGCATCCTGCCTGATAAGAAGAACTTTGTCTGTATATCGAAGCCTGCCAGTGACGGTGATGCCGTGAACAGAATATACGATGATCCAAAGAAGGGCCCGCTGGCCAGTATTGAGGGTTACAGAGATTGTGGTTGGGTCAAGAAGGCATATGAAGGTTTGGTCTAGCTGTTTCTTAGTAGGGTATATATAGTGAGAGGTTGTTTTTAATGCATTCATGAGTTTTCTACATTTGAAAGGTAATTTGGTGATTATAGACCGTTAGTCACGGTTTTTATTAGCGACCCAACGTTTGTAAATGACTTCATTGACACTGTAAAGCTTCAACAGTGAAACAATGTCATCTTTGTTTGTGTCAAAGTCTTCTTGTGTTGGAACGTCAACGTATGCAATGACGAGGTTCTTACGAACTCCCCCAACAACACGACTTAAACTCGACATCCAGACAAAGTCTTTGGCAACTAGCTGGTTCTTAGCCTCATCTTTATAATTTGGTAGAACAATGACAGCAAATTCTGCATGATGGAAAGGTGGGCCACGCTTGTAAAGTAAGTAGTCTGTACCGAATTTAATACCAGATCTTACACACCAACCTAACGATCTGTAATGATGGTAGACAACATAGTTTGAAATGAAACGATCATCAACGGTACCGGAGCTCAATTTATTGAACAGCTCGTTAGCGGAAAGCTCTCTGTCATCATGTTGAACGATGACAGAGTTCAAAGCAAACTTCAAGAAGAAGGCTTCTTCCGCTTGCAATTGCAAAGTTTCAATCTGAATCAATTCACCATCTTTAACAATTGCACCATCTTCGTCTCTTACATGAGTCTGTCTTTCAATCCTAACATTAATGTCCTGATCTCTCAACGTCTTCAAGTTCAGACGTTCTTCAATGAACGGGTCAACAACACCTTGTTTCTTCAACTCAGCTTGCTTGGCTTCCAATTTAGCTCTTTCTCGTTTGAATTTCTTACGTTCATCTCTTCGAATACCGGTGATCTCCTCCATAGTCAAGTTCTTAAACTCGCCAATACCGAGTCTCTTCTGAGTACGATCAAACCACGATGGTTCTGATCTACTAAAGACACCTTTACCAAAGAATCCATCTCGCCATAAAGACAAGATATCGCTTTCCTTGTGGACCAAGAATAAGCCATCCCTATAAACAACAGTGGTGACATTGACAACGGTTGAAGTTGACAAATAGGCATAGGCGAAGCTTAGCCAGGACAATGGGTTATACGAGACGACATCAGGTAAAGTGGGCGAGTACACAGGTAGTTGGTGCTTGTATACCACGTTTAACGGGGTCCTTTTAGACATGGAAAGCGGCAAGGTATAAGTCTTCATTCATAGTTAGTAACTTGTCATTACGTCACCGGAAAACAGATATAAACCAACAGGTAATTGTCCAGTCTCTTTTCTTCTGTGTCAGATACCGTTGTAGTCTATTGAGAAATCATGTGCTCACAGAGACTTTCGTCTTCAAGCAACAAAACATTGTCATCAGGTAGAAGGAAAAGGACAAGACATATATATCTGTGTGGATACTATCACTCACTTGTTAATCACAGGCAGTTCACGTGCCTTTGTGTGCAAAGTTCAACTGCACATCGAACTGTTCTCTCTCTCGTAATTGAATGGGAGAAATTGTGGCGGTGGTTTCACTGAGAAAAGAGATTAAAGTATTTGAAAAGAGAAAATTTTTCATTTCCTTATAAAGAGCTTAATCGGTAAGGGCCATACAAGTGAATTGGTTATTTAGTTAGGGCTGTTGTTTGATTTAATTCACGTTTGAATGCTGTTTGACAAATTGAATCTCTGAAACAGCAAATTCCACTCAACTTTGATCAATTTTACTGAAGAATCCATCAAATTCGCTGCTTTTCTCTGTATTTTGTGTCTTTTTGTTTCATTGTGTTGATGATTAGCAACACACACAAATTGGGAAATTTAATAGTGAAACCCACCCAATTTCTCTAAATACCACACGCTACTTCATATTCCCCAGTCGCTATTCTGCTTGCTACCTCCATACAATTACCCCCTTCTTCTACGCTCAGACACCTGCTCATCCCCCAAAGAGACACCCTTCTACCCTTTAGAGACAGGCACACAGGACATAAATGTCTCAAAACAAGGCCCCATACAGGCCTCCGGTGCCACCAGCTTTCTCCAAAAGTCCCATTGCCCCCTCAGATGGTGAGCTATCTAGAAACACCCCTCCTACTCCGTCACAGCAACCATTCTCCGCTTCTACTGGTTCATATGGTTCACTAGATACAGGTTCACAGGTGGTCAACTCTCCAGATGGTTGGGAAAGAAGACCAAGCTTCTTAGGTTTTGGCGGGATCCTAACAGGTGCCACTCTAAGACATCAAAGAGAGAATGAGAAATTGGTCAACTATGTAAAGAATTCAAACAAGTTACAATATGTTAAAGAATTGAGAACACATCATTTGATTGGCGATGTTGAAAGATTATACCAATGGAACCTAAGTATCAAAAGTGACTCCTTCCTAAAGTCATTGAAGAATAGAAAAGTAAGACAGTTTTATGAAGACCAAAATGAGTTGATTGAAAAGTATCAAGAAATTGATAAGTTATTGGATAGTGGGATCCATCATAAGATGATTAGAAACTACAGCGAACGAAATGAAAGTGATTACCCAGAGACACCAAGACCATTCACTGGTGCCAATGATGGCTTCATCCCATCTTCATCTTCTAATAGTAATGGATATGGTTCTATTGATAGGAATTCTGAAATGCCAACTTTGCATAGAAGACAATCTGCTGTTCCTGGTGATATTGATTTAGAGACTGGTAATCTATTGGGTTATAACAAACAGGAAGAAATAAAACTGGTGGATTTTTACATCATGTTGAATTTCTTGACAAATATTGTGTTGCTATTGGGGAAGATTATCGTTGTTATCTTGACTTCATCTATTTCCATCGTTGCCTCATTGATTGATTCTGCCCTAGATTTCCTATCGACTGTCATAATCTACTTCTCAAACAAATTAGCCCAATCTAAACATTCCAAGAATTTCCCCATTGGTAAGAATAGATTAGAACCAATTGGTGTGTTGGTGTTTTCAGTTGTTATTATTGTTTCATTCCTGCAGGTTGGCATTGAAGCTATCAACCGTATCATCTATGATGCTGATAAAGAGATTGTCGAGATTGGGTTAAACTCTACTTTGATTATGTTGTTGACGATTGTCTCGAAATTGGCATGTTATATCTATGGGAAAACTATCAAATCTTCTTCAGCTCAAGCCCTGGCCCAAGATGCCCTTGTTGATGTCATTTTCAATGTCTTTTCATTGTTAATGCCAATCTTGGGTTACCATTTCCAAATTTATTGGTTTGATCCTGTGGGTGCCTTGTTCTTATCTGGTTATATCGTCTATTTGTGGACATTGACTTGTTTTGAACACATTATTCATTTAACGGGGCATAAAGCTGATCCACAAGATTATAAAGTTATTCTTTACTTATGTACCAGGTTTGCAGAAAAGATTGCCAAGATCAAAGACATCAACTGCTATCATGTTGGTGATTCCATCAACGTTGAAGTTGATCTTGTCTTGGATGGCGTGGAAAATTTACGTGATTCTCATGATTTAGCTGAAGCTTTACAATACACTTTGGAGGCATTACCATCAGTGAACGTTGAAAGAGCCTTTGTCCATACAGATTATAAAGTTGACAATTTTAAGGGCCATTTGAGGGGTTGAATTGTGTGTATTCTGTGTGCTTTATAGAATGTTTAATAGAGGAAAGATGTATTGTCGTTTGTTCATTTTGTATTAGGAGGAGCTTTACAGTCGCATATGCCTGCATGATTAGCCTTCCCAATTAGGAAGTTCAAAGATCTCAAAATCAAGAGCCGTACAGTTGCATTGTACAAGTCCCTAGAATCCTACAGTCCTACAGACTTATACAATCTGGAGTACATGATCTTAATGAAAATGCCGTCTAATGCATGAAAAAGACCACCCCAGACCCCCAGTCTGATGCTTGCATGAGCATATGACTGAGATATAGGAGATTATAGTTATACTACAATGATATGCTGAAATAAATTAATCTCAGATAGTTTGTATTATGTATAGCTAGGCTAATCTGGATGGGACTAAAAAGCCAATTATATTAATGTACCCTCCCCAACTGTTTGAAGAAAATTGTATAAGTAGTAGATGTATAGCAACGACGTAGTGTAGAAATAGACGACTGAGAAATAAAAAAAAAACAAAGAGTCAACACAAGTTTGGCCAATGATAATGGCTTCGAATTGTGTTTGTGTATAGCAAGTAACCGGTAAAATAATTTCCAACAATAAAAAACAACGCAAATAAAGTAGTAATAGACGTAAAAAAAAATGTCAAAGACGAAATGATTGTCAAAGCTGATGATGAATTGACGATGATGCTAGGATGTGTGTGCATGATCAATGATGGGATGAGTTATGAAAACAAATCATGAAATGAAAACGGTTTCATGTGATTCTTTGATATTTGGGGTCTTGAAAAAACAGTACTTCTTCAAGAAACCCTCATAAGATTCCAAAGATGGATCATCTGTTTTCTTCACTGGAGAACTTGGGTCAGATAATGCATAGTCTGGTGTAGTGTTCAATGATGATGAAGATGAAGAAATTTGAGTTTGGTGTTTATCAAAGTTGATGGATGAAGATTGAATCCAACTCTTGAAGTTTGGATTCTTTGTGGAATTGCAATTGAAATTGAAATAATCAGTTTCATCTGAGAAATATCTTGTTGATGTAAAATTTGGATCAGATTTAGATGGTTTGAATGGTTTTGATGGTGATGATCCGGCGGTTGCAATTTTGAAGTTCTCAATGCCAAAATTCAAACGGTTATTAACGCCGCCCAGGGCGTTCAATGATTTGTTCAAATGCTCAGAACTGTATCTCTTATGGCGTCTAGTTCTTTCTCTTGGCTTGTTAATCAATTCCAACTGATAGTTCTGATTGTTATTGTTATCATAATAATGATCAGTACCTTTGGAAACATACTTGATACAAAGACCAACTTCTATTAATTTTTCACCAGATAATGCAGATGTGGCTTTTGGTCTAGCTGAAAGCAACAATGACTTTGACAATAAGATTTCAAATTTGAACTGATCTTTAGATGGGCTTAATGAAGTATCATATTGAGCGGTGATTAGATAGATTGATTTCCAATCATCAGTGGTGAATTTAATTTCAACGTATTTCTCAAATGCAAAATTGGAAACTTCAACAGTACCAACCAATGAATAGTTATTAACAATGGACAATGAAGTTAATTTGATTGGTTGTTGTGATTTGTACTTATCATCAAAGAGGTTGAAGTTCAGATATTTTAAATTCCATCTAGAGTTTTGGAATTTCAATCTATGATTGAAATAATCATCTTCCTCTTCGTCACTTGAGGATGATGAAGAATTGAAGTAACTTTGTAAATCAAACACAGCCTTTTGTGAATCTCCAGCATCGTTGAACTCAGGTGGAGTAACTTCCGGTGAATTGTCTAGTGAGATTGCACTTGGAGTAGCGTGTTCATTGAATGTCTTGACCCTGGTTAGATCATTTGAGAAACGGACAGTTTTTGAAGTGGCAATGCCGGCAGTGTTCGGCATTGATTTACACCTTGTCAAACCAGGTAGTTTCAATGAAGATTTAATCTTTCTTGGAATTCTTTCTGGAGTAGATGGTCTAACTAATGACTCAGTATCGGTAACATCACGATGCTCGTCGTCTGATAATGAATAGACAGGATGCTGTTGAGTTTGCTGTTGAACGGCTCTAGCTTGTAAGTTCAAGGTTGAAGTGGATGAAGATGGTTTCTGCACTAAGGTGCCAATTGAGGAGTTGGAGGCGTTGGTGGTGGTATACATAGTTGACATGGCATGTTTGTGATCTTCACTTGCTGAGTCATAAGAAGCAAGTGAACTTGAAGATGAGGTCAACTCAAGAGCAGAACTTTCAGCAGTTGTTGTGTTGTAGTCAGAACCCGACCCGTCTTTGGCGGCGTTTTCCAAGTTCAACCAAAAGAGGCTCTCTTTCGTGAGACCATGCACGGGAGATGTATTCTTTGAAGGGGCTTTCAGCTTCTGTATCGTTTGTAGTTCATTCATTTGTGATCTGTGATGATTTGTGTGTGTATTGTATAGACTGAACGTGGTTAATGTTTCATGGAAGGAATGAGGTGTCAGAGCGAGTGGCACAACGGTCGACGCTGGACTGAAGAGCTATATTAAGGCAATTTCGATAGGGTGATTTGCGTTTTGCTTGTAATGAAGAGCAATTGGTGCCAAATTTTCTCTTGATTTATTGATTAATAAGATCTTCCACACAAAAGCGATAAGCAAAAAGAAAAGAGAAAAAAAAAATCAGATGGAAGCCTGGGAGTGACGACAGCGGAATTGGGGAAGAAGATAGGTGGGAAAATGCACCGGCCGCTGTGTGTGTGGTAGAAGGCGTCAGGCGAATGTGTCAAGGGCGTGTTTAAGGGTGAGGAGGCCGCTACTGCCAGAATCCTTTATGAAAAAAGGCTGCTCCTTTCCTTTTATAAAATTTTTTAAACTCTGTTTCTTGTCTCATAAACTACTTTTGTAGGAGAGTTTGAAACGCACTAGTCGCATGGCGCTGCAGGCTTCCACCGCTAAAAAATTGTGGGATGTGCATGAAGCTGTACGACTACAGGAATGGCCTGGGACGTGGCCTTGTTGGCCTGGAAGGCCAAAGGAGTTCAACAAATTAACCCAAAGAGTTTAGAAATAATGGTCCCAATACGAGCCCCTTCCACTACTGGACACTATAGTATATGGGGACTATGCTATGTCGGCCCGACCGTTCCCCTCTTTTGTCTGTTTCCAGACCCCAAGTCTGTACGCGAAAAACAAGATCCACCTTGCGCGTTAGGGGCCAAATAGCCAGGGGATGATACAGCCCGAAGCTGTTCACACAGTACCTTCAGAGTCAATCTCTGATCAGCTGCTACCTAGAGCTGGCCATATCTTCGCTATTGTTTACTGGCGAGGTACCAATATAAGGTGCATTTCCCAAAAGTTTCCACAGCCTGGATTCTAATGAGCTGATATTGTAGAACTTTAAATCCCCCTAGGATCCAGCCAAGATATAAGTCTAAAGTATAATGCCAACACAATACTGCCAGGCACAATGGAGGTAATTGGTTGGAGTGCACCTGTTACCAGAAAGTCTACAGTGAAGATGAGCGAGTCTCTGAAAGGGTTCCCCACCGTGCTTTTTGGGACTGAGGTTCATTTAACCTGAAAAAGCCAATTTCCCCTGATAATTAATATTGCAACCACCAGATCGGGTGGTGTACCCACTGCCTTACCACAGTTGTTATATATATACTGGACAATTTAACTGGACAGCGATACCAAGAGTAGTTAGAAGAGGGTCAGAAACTAAAACTGTAACTGGTTGTTTACGCGGCCTAATAGGATCTGCTCTTGGTCTCATAAAACTTCTGGGGAGTCTCATACCTTTTTTTATTGTTAGCCGGAATGGTACAGGCTCTTCAATAGTTTAGGCACGCTAAGTCTGACGCCTAAACAGTCGCAGTTGTTAAATTTACTTTCCACAACGAAACTAGCTACGATAACTGCTATGTATAAGCTTTGCTGAATGATCACTCACCGACACCATCGAAATCCAAAGCTTTTTAAACGATCACAACAATGGAAGAAAATTTCACCACGTCATATTTATTTAGTCACATGGAGAGCCTGGTGTTATTTTCCTGCATGATGGTGCAAGGTTGCCAGAATGGTCTAGTGACACCCAACCTGTCGGAAACTCAAATCAAAGACAAGACCCAACAAATGAAAAAATGAGAAGTTGTTCAGCGTGTGAGTCAACTGCAATACCCAGCTCATCAATGTCGGAACTGCAAGATCTTTAGCCGTGACAAAACAAAATGCAAAGTCAAAAACTTTTAAGCAACTGTCAAGGGTGAAAATCTGCAAATCATGACTCCTTCGGGGACCGCAGGTTTCTTTTCGCTTGCATCGCTTGATGATACCAGATACAGCAAAAAAATAATGCAGACTAGTCGCTACCATTTGAAATACGAGCAAACTCAAACCTATTGAGATGTGTGGGTGACCATCCACCCCACGAACACACATTTTTTAAACACTGTTTTTGTGGCGTGGTAGATGCTGTATTCACACGTCCTATTCACTACAAACCTGGCGTCAAAGGTGACTGCATCCGGGGTGCATTGCGAGGACTTCTGCATGCTTTTCATAAAACCGCCAGACTTGAAGGCTGGAAGTTGTGAAGCTTCAATTACTTAGAGTACCCAGCACGTCGTCAATCAAACTGAAAAAAAGTTTAGACCTGATCTAGTGGACGTAGGGACTGGGGACTTCGAGTAATGTTGGGCATTTTTGATTGAAACTTCGACAATTGGGCACCACAAGCCTGAGGGGCCTTGCACTTTGTTGTATGATGCATTGAAGTTGAAATTTTTGCAACCAAGCTGTCAGGTCAAACCTTAATCCTCGAGTCAAACTGGTAAGACTCTCGTATAGAATTAGAACACGAGTGCTGACCCCAGACTTCAGGGTCTTACAACTAGTTTTACGACCTAGAAAAGGTGGGAAATATGGATTTCTAAGCTTCACGCCTGGAACCAACTTGAGGCTGTTTTAGTGGCTCTCGAGCGTGGGACAGTAGTGGGGTTCAATATGAGCTAGCTTGCATTCTTTTTGATTCAAGTTGGTGTTCGCTGTGCATTGTTTAGCTGATTGAGCAGTTAATTTCTAAACACTTTAAGACTTCAAGGCTTAGCAAATTGTGTAGTCCTTTTGAGTCACTAGTACCCAACGTACTCAACTTTTTTTCTGCTCTCAGTGATTTCAGTATTTCTTAGCCGATTCCCCCCCACAAAAATCAAACCCAAAAAATTATCCACATTGATAATTGTTACATACAGTTATTTATTAGCAAGATAACTAGCTTTCTGTAATCTACTGGCTCAGCTAGCTGTTCAGACCTTGATCCCCAGCTTCTTACTCTTGATATAATCAACCAACTCCTTCTCAGGCAAGTTCAATAAGCCTTTAACATCACTAATGAAATCACACATCTCATCAACATCCTTCGAGAAATTAATTCTGAGATCATTGAAAAGGGTCTCGTATTTAGTAGTCAAGTCATCCATCACCTTTTTGTTGATTTCTTCATTGATGATATGGATCTTCTTGACCAATTGATTGGAGAATGAAGTAATGGACTCAAAGATTTGTTTCTGTAATGTATTCGTGTAAGCTTCTGATAAGAGAGAATCGGCCATCGGGTAAGAGACAGTTGGTGTCTTGGAAGTCGATTCTTCTTGAAGAATAGGTCTCTGCTGGTGGGGAAGTTTAGAAACATTCATCTCTTGTTCTGAAGCTCTGGCCTGTACTGGTGATTTTGATCTGGTGCCATTCTTCTTTGGAGGCTCTATGACAGAAGTTTGTTCTTTCGAAACAACTTTTGCCTTTGAAACTTTGGTTGAGGGGTTCTTGGTGTCTTCTTTCTCTGATCCTTTGTTTGGGGGATTGTTGAAGATTTGAGTCGAACTATCTGCTTTTTTGGTCACTTTTTGTTGTTTTTTACATCTGTTCATGGATCTCTTTGTTCTTTCTGATACATTAGCGGCAACTTTCTTTCTTGGAGGCTCTTGGAATTCCTTCGTTTGAACTGGAGTTGGATTATAATCGCCATCAACAGCTGTCCCTGATCTTCTCTTTCTACCTCTGGCTTTGTCTTCTTCTGTATCCGCATTCTGAGTATTGACAACAGGAGCAACTGGTGGGGCAGGATGCTCTTTAGGGACAATTGACTGGGCTCTAGTGGTTGCTCTTCTCTGAGCGTGAATGATAGGTGATGTTAGCCCGCTCAAAGAAGCATCACGGTGCGCACTTGGTGATGGTTGGAAGCTTGGGGAACCTTGTTTGGAGTTATTGGCGATTCTGGAGGTATTGACAAGCTTAGATGTATTAGATTTCTCCAAATTCAGTTTTTTGGCCTTCTGGTAGGACTCTTCAGGTTTTGCCTTCTTTATCTGTTCTGTCTTCTTAGTGGAACCAGCAAATACTTTCATAGCTTTAGATCTTGTTTTGATATTGGATATGGCCTGAAGCTCCTCATCAGAGATGAAACCCCATGGATCCGCACTTGAGCCGCGCAAAGGTGACTTTTCTTTCACATCTCTATCTGGCTCGAGAGGTGGTAAAGAACTTGATCTCAAATTGGTAAATCTTGAGTTGCTCTTATGTGCGATCACATTCAGGGCCGTTTCCAAGGTATCTGGTGCAAATGATGAAGTTGATGGGGACTTTGGGTCCATCGACTCCTTGTTTCCGGAGATGTTGTCTCTTGTTGATTCAGCGACAATTTTGGAAATAGGCCTTGGCTGCTTGTGAATGAAGACAGAAGTGTCTTTTGTGGTGTTATTAACTATGGATCGTTGTGTTTCACCGATACTCTCAACAAAGTCTGAAGGTTCTGTGATATTGTAGATGCTCTGGTCATTCGAAGATGGTGGGACTTCTTCATGTGGTACCCCGATACTATCTTGAATTACCTCATGTTCTGAAGGAAAATCTGGGAGTTGGACGTCCTCCCCTTCTCCATTTCGTTCTTCGTCCCCTCCATCATCCTCTTCAAAGCCGTTCAGCTTGATGAATGTCTCAACAACGCTAATCTTCCTTGTAGGGGATTCTCTTTCTTTTATATCACACACTTCGATCAATTTATCAATAAATGAATTGGAGTAATCATTCTTAGAAAAGCGGATAAGTAATGGCGAGGAATCCTGAAGTTCAAATTTGGAGGCCAATGCATGTTTTGGTGGGTTCAATAAAGTTAGTTTCAAGTTTGTACCATCCCTCTCTAGGTCATTGATATCTTGGAAGTTGATCTCTATTGGGGAGACATAATCATTGGTCTGGATCAATGATGTTAATGAGTACTCAGACAATTCACAGACACCATGTTTCTCAGCAATAATTGAGTCTATAGTAAATGATTCAATGGTCGCAATTGATGCTACACATTCAGCGGAAGCCTGGACAAATACCTGGCATTCAGCATCATTGGAGAAGCATTTTTTTGGTAGATCCATTGGACAACCAAGTGTAAACTGAATGCTTAATGTTTCATCATCAATTTGAGATACAAGTTCAACCAAGTAACAGATTAATGTATAACGAGTAGAACTGGAAAGCAACTTCTTTAAATCCTTCACGACGGACAAAAGCTGATTTTTTGTGGCAACGACAAGGGAAGGGTAGTCTTGTACTAAAATACATAGTAAGCATGCAGCTTTCCAACTGTTTTCAGCATCCTTTAAGACTTCAGTGGCCAAAATTTTCAAGACATCAAATCTGTCAAAGTTAAGCCCATAATCAAACGTTGTCTATAATTTATTGTTAATCGAAGCCTCCAAGGAGGAAATGAAAGTATGATCAAGCACTCACAATCAAGGAAAACCAGAACTGGCTTTCACTTTCCGCCTTGATATGTATCCCAATCTTCAACACGGTCTCAAACAATACTGGTGTTATCTTATCCGGAAGGGAGACGATGAATCTGTCAAAGGCAGCTTCTAATGGAGCTAAGTCCTCCTTCTCGGCCTTCTTAACACTACCTAGGAACCTAGTGAGAACGCGTCTCTTTGTGGCAGTTAGCCTGTCTCCTTGTTAGTTAAGCGCCCAAGGTGAACGTATAGGATACACTAACTTTTCAGCGGCAACCTCTTCCAACTTTCCTTGAGTAGCAGCTGCTGCAAGCGAATCGAGGATCTCACAGTAGTCATTGATCACTGTCATCTCTTTCTGAAGTTGGCACAAGCTGGGATCCTTCTCTTCGTCTGTTTCTTCCTTCCAGCACCTTCAAAAAAAATAGAATTACTAGAATTTGCATCCTTTTAAACAAAGATCTAGAAATTTGGCATATAAAGAAAATCTCTGCCACCCATGAACGGGTCAATAAAAGGTGTCAACAAAAGAGTTCCGGCTAAGTCACGCGACTATCACGTGAGAATTATACTCACGAAGACCGGCGCTTAATAAAAAAATTGTAAAATCCATGAACTCATTACAAACTTCAACCTCAATTAGCTATACGGTGCTATTGTTCATTTGAAAGATGTCATCCACTGAAGAATTGACAGCCAAGTTTGAAAAGCTTGGTCTTGAGGATGTCAAGATCAAGGAAATCTTGAAAAACAAGAAAGTCTCAAAGTCCTTTGAAGATATCTTATCAGAGGCTACTCTTGAGATCACTTACCCATTGGAGAAACAAGAGAGGTTATTGTTGCATCAATTAGCCGTTCTAAGCAAAGGTGATGTTATACCAAAGCGTTCATTGATTGTTGATGGTATTTTACGTGGTGATATGAGATCAACTCAACAAGTTGATGAAGCCTTCAAGTATTTAAAGGCCAAAGGTGAGAATTCCACCGTGGACGAACTGAATGAGAAATCAGGTGTTGGTATCATTATTACTGAAGACCAAGTCAACTCCGAAATTATGAACTACATCCAAACCAACAAGGCTGAAATTGAAGCCAAGAGATATCAATACGTCCCTAAATTGCTAGGTGGTGTCAGATCAATTCCAGCTTTGAAGTGGGCCAACCCTTCATTATTCAAGCCAATTATCGATAAAGAAGTTTTGAAGTTGATTGGTCCAAAAGATGAACGCGATGTTATTAAGAAGGAGAAGAAACCTAAGAAGGCTACAGCCGCTAAGAAAACCGAAAATACTGAAACAGTCAGATCTATGTTCACTGAAGGTTTCTTAGGTGACTTACATAAAGTTGGTGAAAACCCACAAGCCTTCCCTGAGCTGATGAAGGAGCATCTAGAACATGTGAAAGGTAAAGTCCACACGAGATTCCCACCTGAACCAAATGGTTTCCTACACATTGGGCATTCTAAGGCCATTTTGGTTAATTTCGGTTATGCGAAACATAACGATGGTGTTTGTTACTTGAGATACGATGACACCAATCCAGAAGCTGAAGAGGACGTCTATTTCAAAAGTATCCTGAATATGGTCCAATGGCTAGGTTTCAAGCCATGGAAGATCACTTATTCTTCAGATTACTTTGATAAGCTATACGAATTAGCTGAACAATTGATCAAAGCTGATAGGGCTTACGTTTGTCATGACACTGCTGAAGAAATCAAAAGATCAAGAGGTATTAAAGAAGATGGTACTCCAGGTGGTGAACGTGTTCCATCTAAAGATCGTAACAGACCAATTGAAGAGAGTTTAGCTGAGTTCAGAAAGATGAGAGATGGTTTCTACAAACCTGGTGAGGCCACCTTAAGAATGAAGCAAGATCTAGAGTCACCAAACCCTCAGATGTGGGATTTGATCGCTTACAGAGTCCTAGCTGCTGAACATCCAAGAACTGGCGATAAGTGGAAGATTTATCCAACTTATGATTTCACACACTGTTTGGTTGATAGTTTTGAAAATATTACTCATTCTCTTTGTACCACCGAGTTCTACTTATCCAGAGAATCTTACGAATGGTTATGTGATGCCCTACATGTCTACCGACCAGCCCAACGAGAATATGGTAGACTGAACATTACAGGTACTGTCTTATCCAAGAGAAAGATTGCTAAATTAGTCAACGAGAAGTTCGTCCGTGGCTGGGATGATCCTAGATTATTCACTTTAGAGGCTATCAAACGTCGTGGTGTCCCACCTGGTGCTATTTTGAACTTTATCAATACTCTAGGTGTTACTACCTCCACTACAAACATTCAAGTCACTAGATTTGAATCATCCATCAGAAAATTTTTGGAAGACACCGTCCCAAGACTGATGTTGATATTAGATCCAATTGAAATTGAAATTGAAAACTTGGATGAAGACTATGAAGAAATCCTTGAGATTCCATACAAACCTGGTAATGACAAGTTTGGTTCCAGAAAGGTTCCATTCGTCAAGAGAGTGTACATCGATAGATCTGACTTCTCCGAAGATGAGACTGATAATGAATTCTTCAGATTGAAACCGAACCAACCTGTGGGTCTGTTGAAGGTTCCTTTCAACATCAGCTTCAAGTCCGCCGAAAAAGACGCAAGTGGTAAGATCACCAAGATCATTGCTAACTACGATAAGGACGTTGTCAAGAAACCAAAGACTTACATCCAATGGATCCCTAAATCTGCCAAACACAACTCTCCAGTACACATTAGTGAAACCAGAGTTTACAACCAATTGTTCAATTCTGAAAATCCTTCATCACACCCAGATGGTTTCCTAGCTGACATCAACTCTAACAGTGAGGAAGTCTTTACCAACTCCATCGTTGAATCCGCATTCGATGAAGTCGTTCAAAAATCTCCATGGCCAGTCGAAAACGCCAACATTGACAAGGAGTTCAACGTTGAAGAAACTAAGGAATCTGCGGGTAATGAGATTGTTAGATTCCAAGCTTTAAGAGTTGGTTACTTCTCTTTGGACAAGGATTCTACTGCTGATAAGATTGTCTTGAACAGAATTGTTTCATTAAAGGACGGCTCTAAATAGTTCTGGATATAGCTTTTCATTTAAATGAAGATATTAATGAAGAAATGGAATCGTAAATCGTCAGCCGAGAGGCCTTATCAATTTAGTTTATTCACATTTCTCATGTCCTTTCTGGTTTGCACGTACAAGAATGGCAGAACTTCTAGTTCCTCTGTTTTCGACTCTTAAACCCTTGCAGTGGATCAGGTGACTTTCGATAGGGCTGAAGTTTTCAGCAATGTTAAGGATTTTTTGAGAACTCCCCCATTTTGTGTCACGAACCAGACTCATCGTTCTTCGCTTTCCGCGAAATTCCCACAAAAATTTTTCAGTCTCCATACAAAGCTCCTCCAATTCGCGGAAAAAGACAGTCCCATTTTGCTTTGGCTGGAAAAAAGACCCACACTGAATATCGTAATTTTTGAAAAAAGTTCAAGTTCACTACATTTGAAGAAATAACCAGTACAATTAACAGAAAAGGTACGTCCCACCAGCGCATAAAGAGAAAGGAAGAGTGAGCGAACGTCACCAAGGGAATGAGGCCAAACATGTGTTTCAGCTGGGCTCAACTACCCTGAATATACCTCCAGTGTTTTCCACCAAAGATCACTCTCCAATGTTTGAAATTAGAGATTTGAGAAATATCACCACCATAAGAAGATTCAATATTAATTGTACCCCACTTGAGAATATGTATTTCTAGAAGGTGTAATATAGCACTGATCAAAAAAACCACTGCACCACTATGAAGACTCATGATTTAAGAGGGAAATTAGATCCCACATCAATGGAATTTCATATGCGCAAAGAATTTCTACTCAATAAAGTCGTCAAAAAACATACATGTCAACCACCCTCAACCGCCACATAGCACCTTATTCCCATATTCTCAATTCGAACCCCTTTAAAGATGATTTACTAACAAACTCTATAGATGGCTGCTTCATTACCACACCCAAAGATTGTTAAGAAATTCACCAAGAAATTCAAACGTCATCACTCTGACCGTTACGCTCGTGTTTCTGAAAACTGGAGAAAACAAAAAGGTATTGATTCATGTGTCAGACGTCGTTTCAGAGGTACCATTCCTCAACCAAAGATTGGTTACAGAAACAACAAAAAGACTAGACACTTAAGCCCATCAGGTCACAAAACCTTCTTAGTCAACAACGTCAAAGATCTAGATTTATTATTATTACACACCAAAACCTACGCTGCTGAAATCTCACACTCCGTCTCCTCAAGAAACAGAGTCGAAATCTTAGGTCGTGCTAAAGCTTTAGGTTTGAAAGTCACCAACCCAAAGGGTCGTTTAGCTTTAGAAGCCTAAGCAATCTAGTGTTGTATACATAATGAAAATTTATTAATATCAATTGTTGTGTTTGAGGTCAAGTCCTGGATCTTGTGTAAGATAGAAATAACTACGATCAGATGATATTCTTCCGTAATTGTATTGTGATCCTACGATAGTGTATAACGACGTTAAGAAAACTCGTTTATAAACGCAAATAAGGTGACAATTAAAAAGGAAACTGGGCAATATGATATAAAAGTAAACAAACACACCTTCTTGAAACTAAAAACACTAAACAGGGTCAACCTCGGTACTGTTTCCTGTCTTTTCCAAAGTGTTCATGTCTTGGATAGTTGAACCTGGGAAACCTGTTCTTTCTCTATCTTTCTCTTTCTCTCTCTCTCTCTCTCTCTCTCTTATTTTCTCCGGTTATTTCTCTGTTGATCGACACTTAGAAGAATAACCAGGCAATGATGATAGCGATTAGGGCGAATAATAGAATGGTGGTCAAAGGTGTTGATGAAGCCTTTTCTTCCCTGATAGTGGTTGATTTCCCAGACGTTGATAGTTTTTCAAATTTAGCAACAGACGAGTCCAATTTCTCATTCAAGGAATCAATCTTACTTCTGTCTTCTTGTGATGGTTCTTCAGTTGTGTCTTTTTCAGCGGTAACGGCTGATGGTGGTAGATCTGCAGCACTCCCTGGGGCTTCTGGTCCAGCTTCGAGTTCATCGGCAGCGGCAGGGGGTTCGTTTAGTTCACCTGTTTCAACGTTGAATTTGACTTTGATCTTCTTAGAGACGGATTGAGACTTGAATTCAGCTTCCAACTTAGGCCACACTTCAGCAACGCTTTGTTCACCTAGTTCGTATGGGGCAGGCAAGGAAACGATTAAGAACTTGTCATTACATTTGACCTCTTCAGTTGGCTCTTCCTTTAGACCTAATAGGATGACGGAGACCTCCGCGGTCTGGCCTGGCTGGACAATAGCGGCATTTGGTCTAACACAGTATAGCTTTGGGGCTGTTGTTTTGACTTTGAAAGCGATTGCCTCTTCTGATGTGTTTGTGATGTGGATGAGTTCAGTGCTTGGTTTTGCTAGAGGGCCTGTTAAAGCGATGTTAGTAAGCTGCTTTCCCTGTGTTCTTGCGACGCTGGAGAGTCGGCATCCCTGAGAGGGTGCGGTGTTGCCAAAGGTTGGACTAGGATTGTGTGTGTGTTTGGCTAGTAAACAATGAAACAGACACCACAAGGGCACAATCAGGGAGATTATGTGGTGGAAACCGACGATTCCAACGTAATTGAGGTCACTTACTGCTGAACTGCAACAGGTTTGGAGTGATTTCGACCATTTTGTGTTGATTTCTACCGAAAGTTGTAGCAGCCTTGTTCTTGTTTGTTAAGGCAGTTTTTTTCTTAGTTTTCATGAAATTTCATGATCTCTTTTGATTATGTAAGAGGAATCACCAGGACAGGACAGTCTCTACAAATGAAGAAGGATGAAGAAGGTGGCTCATTCTCAGTTGCTGTTGAATTGTTAATGAAAGCTTCAACAAGACTGCCAGAACAGTTGTTCCCTATTTAATGCCCATCTTCGGGTAATCTCCGATTTGAGACCTGATCGATCTGTTCTACTAATCAATTTGAATGCTTTTTTGTGGAGAGATTGAGCTGTTGAGTTGTTAAATACATTAAATACATACATTATTACGTACGTCACACCACCAAAGCGATGCTTTTGAAGTCACCAGCCTAGTAATCATCACCTCTACTCACAACTTCCTTACCATGCTCATGCAAAATCAATGTGTGTTCGAATTGGGCAGTGTAACTACCAACAGAATCAACTAATGGTGGATGATCCTGGACAATACCTTCCTTCACCAAGTTGTTCAAACCGAATAGGTACTTCTCTTCACCGATTCTGTCAAGGTATCTACGACAGAATGGTAACCCACCAAAGTTCTTCTCTATCACTGCTAACAATTGTTTGGATTTGGCTAGTCTCAATGTGTTTCTTGGGGCATCCTGGTTTAGAGAGTAATGAGAACATTCACCTTCAGTGACGACGTAACCTCTACCTGTGGATCCGAAGGTTTCAATGGCAAATATCTCACCTTCTTCCATCTTGGTCTCGTCGCCATTCTTCACAATTGGCACAGATTTACCGCCATGGATGGTGTATTGATTAATGTTGTGGCCATTCAAGTTTCTGATAGATTTGATTGGGTAAGTCTTACCATCAAGTTCGATTTCATATGATTCCATCACTTCTTGAATTTGTTCACCAATATCTGTTAATCTGACATCGATACCAGCGGCTTTGATACCGGTGTTTGTAGCCTCTTTGACGGCTGTCAACAATGGATCATATCTCGGGTTCCAAGTCTTGGTAAAGGCTGAGTCAACAATCCACCCATCAACGTGGACACCGTAATCAACTTTGATAACATCATCGTATTCGAATACAACTTTATCACCTGCATTCGGAGAATAGTGAGCAGCGACGTGGTTTCTAGATAGACCAGTTGGGAAACCAACACCGGCTTTCTTGGTATCTGGTTCATCTGCAAACGTTCTGACAGCGTTTTCGATGGTTTCAGCGATCTCAGTGGCAGACAGACCTGGTTGGAACTTACCGTCCAGAGTTCTTCTAACTCTGCGGTGAATTTCAGCACCTTTTCTTAATGCGTTCCATTTGGCATAATTTTGATTATCCAAGTATCTTCTCTCCTCCTCAGTAATTCTCTTCACATTGGAATCGTTGTATTCTTGCCATTCACCAACCGGGTAGTGACCATCAGGGTAGAACTTCTCAATTGGCACCACAGTCTTCTTCTTTTTCTTATTGTTCTTCTTTTTCTTTTTCTTCTTATCGCCTGTAGAGACATCAGCTTCTTCGTTTTCTTCAACGTCTTCGACGGCAAGAGCTTCCACTTTTTTCGTAACTTCATCAGTGGTAGCTACCACCACTGTCTCTTTGACTTGTTCGTTTGTCATTTTTGGATTGATCAGGCTATGGAAACTGGTTATTTTAAGCGAAAACAGACCCTTCCGCCATTCTACATCTATGAAAGAGCTGTCAATTTTTTTCTTCTTTTCCATTGTGTGGCCGTTCACAGAACAAGGTCGCGGAATTTCCGAAAATCAACGAAAGGAAAAAAAAAAGTTCATGAAATGTTCCAAAGTAACAGTGGAAGCCCCGAAGCCTCCTAAAGATCACACATTTACACCAGAGAATGTTTAGCATAACTCGTCGTTTGACGGTACAGAGAGCTTCAACTTTCTTTACTGCCCAATCAGTGCTGACTAGACCTTCGATCCCAGCCAAGGTCCGTCTAAACTCCACACAAACAGAGAAACCAATATATGAAGCTCTTAGAGGTCTGAAAGCCAATAATACCCAAGCTAAGGGTTCTTTGAACCTATCAAACGTCACCAAAAACATCGCACAACAGAAAAGACCCCTAATCTCTCAAGACAACATAAACTACGGTGCTAAAGCCGTCGCTGAACAACTGAGAGTCACTGGTCCAACTGCTGGTAAGATCGTTCGTGTCTTCAATGGTGACGTCTCCAGTGCTTACAGAAGATTGAAAACCGTCATTAATATCAATAACATCAGAGGTGAGAAACAGGCTCAGAGATTCCACAAGAAACCTGGTAAAGTGCTGGAGGAGAAGAGAATCAGAAGAAAGAAGAAAATGTTCAACGAGGGTGTTAGAAGACTGATGAACTTGGTTAAAGAAGCTAAGAGAAGAGGTTACTGAAGCTTTGAGAAAATAAGAAAGGTGCACAACCTGTACATAGTTCATTTGTGAATATAACGACAATCATATTATGATTTAGTTTCATTTAACGTGTGCTATAAACCGACCTGAAGCACGTGACTATTCCCTTCGGATATCCCGATAGGGCGCCAACTCCGCACCCGCTTATCGGAGAAGAGAAGCGACTTTATGGAAAATGGCCAGAAATTTATAATTTAGTGCAACTTTGCACAAAGAGAGCTTGAAAAGCGTTCTGCAGTTCGAAGAATTCCTATTGATCTGACCAATAATTGATAAAGCCTCATATTTCTTATCAGTCCCTACTGTATCTCTACGTTATCCGCGCTGTTCCCTTGTTTTCACACACCTGTTTTGATTCTGTAACACAATGGTCACACCTAGTGCCTCTGCTGAATCAGCCTCCATCAACTTGCTGAACACCATCATCGGTGCCGGGATCCTCGCGATGCCCTACGCAATAAGGTCAAATGGTATCGTTATCGGTGTCTTTGTCATCTTGTTTTCTGCATTCACTTCCTCCTTTGGGCTTTACCTACAGGGGAAATGTACAAAATATGTCAAATCTGGTGAAGCTTCATTCTTTGCCCTTTCACAGCTCACATACCCACAACTGAGTGTTGTCTTTGACTTGGCGATTGCTATTAAGTGCTTCGGTGTTGGTATCTCGTACCTTGTCGTCATTGGTGATCTGATGCCAAAGATCGCCCAATCGCTAATTGATGAGCGCTTCATTTTGGACCATGAGATCCTTCTGGAGAGAAACTTCTGGATCACACTGTCCATGATTGTCATTGTTGTTCCACTATCGTTTTTGAAGAAGCTTGACTCCTTGAAATACGCCTCCATGGTTGCTTTATCATCAGTTTTATATTTGGTCATCTTGGTCTTAATTCACTTCTTGAAGAATGATATTCCAGAGAAGGGTCCAGTTAGAGTCTTCACTCCTTACTCAATCTCATCAATGGTTGGCAGCTTCCCAATCTTTGTGTTTGCGTACACCTGTCACCAAAACATGTTCTCTTTGGTCAATGAATTGGAAGACAAATCTAGTAAGAACATCAATAAGGTCATTGGTTATGCCATCATCATTGCTATGTCATTATACATCTTAGTTGGTCTGACTGGCTACATTTCATTCGGTGACAATGTAAACCCAAATGTCATCGTTGGTTATCCTCATGCCATATCATCCACTATTGGTAGAATTGCCATTGTCATCCTAGTGATGTTATCATATCCTTTACAATGTCACCCAGCTAGAGCGTCAATTAACCATATCATCCATTACTTCAAGCATGTTAATACTGTCACTAAGAAAATTTCCACTTTTTCCTTGAGGTCCGGCTCAGTTTCAACTCATACTTCAAATAGAAATAACCCAGATGCTTCCTTATTGAGTGAAGAGGATTCTCTGATCAACTATGACGAAGTTGTTGAAGGCACCAAGCCTGCGGTCACACCACTGAAGGGTAAGAAATTTATAATTATCACCACCCTAATCTTGCTATTCAGCTATTTAATTGCCATTTCCGTTGAATCATTAGCTCATGTGTTGGCCTTTGTCGGTTCTACTGGCTCAACTTCCATTTCATTCATCTTGCCTGGTATCTTTGGTTATCAATTGATTGGCTCCGAATACAAGGATATCGAGACCGGAACTTATCAGGACATCCCAAAGTCTACGAGACTGCTGAGATATGTCTCATTACTGTTGTCTGTTTGGGGATTTATCGTCATGGTTGTCTGTCTGTCAGCTACCATTTTCCTTGGAGCTACACACTAGGTATCGTACATCATTTACATTCAATCTGGATCATTAGTTGTAGAGAGGATGAACTGAGAGGCCAACCACCAAACATTTGTACCAGTTAAACCTCTAGAAAGGACCGCTAGATCTCTCTATTAACCAGCGCTGTAGTGTTGATGTAGTGTTGTATGTAGTTAAATCGCGAAATCTCATCGGAAAATATTTTCGTGTCAAAACGAAACATCGAAAACATTCCAAGACGTAACGGTTGAACCACTGGTCTAGCCACGCTTCCCTCGTTCATTTGCGACACGCTTTCCAGCTGATTTCGCCATTTGACAGCTTCCTAGAAGTTCACCGACAGACTCTGCGCTTTCTTTTCCCGATTCAAATCTGCTAAGAACTCGCTGTTCAGCTCAGATCGAGATTCAATTTAGCGAGTAAACACAACACAACAGTAAACATGTCCAAGTCAACACATCTGTCACAGGTGTCCTCCAATACCGTCACTTTTCAGATTTCCAACCTGACGACAGACCCCTTTGCCATCTCCACGCTGTCCGTGGCCTTGTTATGCTGGATTATCGCCTTTGTGGGGTCTCTGGCCGCCAACATCAACGAGAGTTTTCCAAGGTTCACATGGTGGGGATTGGTCTATGAGCTAATGCTGATGCTGATGCTATTCTTCTTTTACTGTTTCGATCTGGTGGATCACTACAAGACTTTCCTAACTGGTGGTTTTGGCGTTGCTCTGATTTACACCTCAAATTCAGCCACCAGTTTAGTTTACTCCAGTGGTTCAAGAAAGGCTGCTGCATCTGCTGGTGTCATTCTTCTGTCCATGGTCAACTTAATATGTGTCTTCTACTACGGAGGTGACAACGCGTCGCCAACAAACCGATGGATTGATTCATTTTCACTAAGGGGCCCAAGAAGTTCAAACAGCCCATTCTTCAGTCAAAGTACGATCTCCAAAAACAAATACTCAAGCACTCCATTCACCAACAGTACCAGAGCCTCCGGCCAAAGATACGTTTCCTCTCATGGCTTGAGCGGTCTAGAAAACGTCTCTGAAAGGGATAACACCACTAGTGGCATTCCAATCTATGACCTGCCTGGCATCGAGGGCACTCATATCAGTGCTACCACTCAACTAAGTGGCACCAATGAATTCACTGTTGATTCCAACCTGGACATCAATGACTTCCCATACACAGCTAGAGCGCTGTACTCCTATGAATCCAGTCCCGATGATGAGAATGAAATCTCTTTCGAAAAGGGTGAGATCTTGAAAGTCAACGATATTCACAGCAGATGGTGGCAAGCTAAGAGATCCAACGGTGAAATTGGTATTTGTCCAAGTAATTATGTTGAATTGATTGAATAGATCCTAACTTATACAATGCCTCTCCTTGATCAGAAGCATTAATAGCATTTCATGAAACAAGAAGAAATTCATTCATCTTCAATAATCTCTTATAATGACTCACGGATTATCAAGGTTTTTACTCATACCAAAGAGATATCACACTTGCCACCGCCCTTTTTGCCTTCTCACTTGTTTTTGTGTTTTAACATATACCTCAATTTTTATGACCTTCTTTTAGATCAATATGATTCGTAAGGGTGCCGTCATCCAACAGAACATATGAGTTTTCCCCCTCCCTTTTAAGCAAGACATGAGATGCAATCTCTCTAATGAAACATGCTCCTCTGGGTACTATTTTCATGAACATCACACTGATCAGTTTCTAAGCTTCTCAGTAGATGAATATTAACTGCATCATAGGCTCTCCAGATCTTCGAATGCTCATGGTTGATCAATGATGATCTGAGAACTCTTTGGTTGTTCTGCTGTTGGTTATTTACCTTTGAGAGGACCCTGATAAGTAAATGGAGGCATCTTTCCATTCAAAAGAGGAGGTTTAATTGAGATTGGCTGTTGGCTCGGCTCACCTTTTGGATCCAGAATTTCTGACTGAATTGGTTAACTTTTTGTGACTTGACTTGACTTCTAGAAAAACAGAAATCAAATATCCAGTATTCTACTAGATCAATTATCAATTATGTTGGAAATGATGGTGGATGGTTTCTTTGACATTTGAATTTACTGGTCTAGATAGAGTGTGAGTTGTGGTGTTGACAATTGATATGCCAAAACCCAAGTTCGAAATACATTCTGAGATACTAACTTTCAAATTGTTTTTGATCTACAATATAGACTTAGTAATAAACGTTTCAATCTTATCAACTATTCAAATAGATCATGTTGAGATATTACATTTATATATAGAACAACCGTAGCGAAGCGAAAGCGACCATGGACGTTTCATTGAAGCTAGGCAAGGGGAACGATTTTAATAATGTACTTATAAGATCAGGCCTAGGAAAAATAAAAATAACTACTCAACAATGTAGCGTACAAGTCAGACATCTTCACTATCCTGGTGGTTCACCACTAAGCTCAGTGTCGAGTAATGCTTCTTCGTCAAAGACACTATTGCGTCTAGTTAGCGCAGGTATGGTACCATTCAAAGCCAATGTTGTTAGGTTAGGGTGCGCAACTAAGCCTGCATCTGTTAGAACATATGTGAATTTTAGCTTCTCATTCATACTATTCTGGACGTCGGTACCGATCTGTACTGCTTCCATAATACTATCGTTGGAGAAAGTATTTAATTTGAGGTTAGTTATGAATTCGCCACCGTTATCGAGGTAGACATCGACTCCGACGCCACCATGGTCACGATATCCAGCAATAATACCTTCAGTCACTTCCAGCACTGAAACCGCAGTCACAGCTAGGCAGTACGTCACTAAGGCCAAAAGATAAGTTGACTTCATTGATTTTGAAAAGCAGGGCAATTTATTACCTTGTCGTACCGCTTTAAGAGAATGAGTAAATAACAAAAGGAGGATTTTTGCTTTCTATATACGTAAAATCAAAGAGCGAAAAAAAGAATAGAAATGAGTAATGAAAATACTACCGTAAAGGGTGTGAATAAAATGAGTGCGAATTAGAAATGACACCTGAAAAACGCTTGTGGGAACAACAGGTTTCTGGAAGTTGGGCTTACACGTGTGGAATTCTTGTTAGGGGAGTTTTCACTGGTTTCTAATTATCGTTAGAAATATCTTCCTGGGGCTTCACGACATACCCGATTAGGAAACCACAAAAGATCAGAAGGTGTTGGCAAGCATCAGAAGACAACAGGGATAGTAACAGGGATTGTGAAAGGAGTTACAAAAGTAGACTATTAGGGTGACAGGGATTACAAAAGTGGATTATCTTTCATTGCATGTCATTACATGTGTTTGTAAGTCGGTCAATATCCCATATTTTGACCATGTTTAGTTATATATTAATTTAGTTTTTTATCTATTAAGATGTTGTAACATCTGCAACTACTTGAAGTTCATTCGATGATGTCCACAAAGATAAGATCGCTTCATTCTGTTACTTTATTCTATTTACTTCTCTATCACTGCTCTGACTGATCCGTCATCCTCAACCCAAGAAAGTTATCAACAATTATTGACTCTTAGTAACTACAAAGTGGGAACCTCATTTATATTAGAAGCTGGGAGTATTGTTAATCTGAAATCTAAAAAAATAAAAGGTTGGAGGACAATTGAGACCTTTCTATCATCTGTTCACTTATTTTCGGGACTTAAGTTTCAATCTTCTTGAATATCCAGAACGAAAGGCAAAATGCTTGATCATCGTCAGGTAAAGCATCAAGTGGCTTGATGGTTTGGATGATCTTTTTGTCTGAGGATGTTTCAGCTCTTCAAGTTGCCTTGTGATACCAAAACTTCAGTTTTAATATTCCTATAAACGTAGCTTGATCCCTTTTCAAGCGTCGCTCTTGTACTCATACCACAAATTTCAATAGTTAGTGGCTCTCCACAACAAGATTGGGTTGCTAACATGGAAATCAAGAAAATCAGCGCTGGTGCTTCACGCTTTCATGCTTTTCTCGAGCATTATCTACAATCGATGAGAGAATCTCACAATGCTCACCATGGACTTATATTTATGGCCCATTCTCAATAAGTTAATACCAGCTGGATCCACTCTGTCCCGCCTAAGAGTTGAATTTTCCATCAAACGATTCCACCAACGTAATCATTTCCAGCAACGAGTGCAAAACGCTTCTCGCTCAAGTTGTTCTCTCCGTAGTAGCCTTGGTGTTGCTTGTAAGGAAATTCATGGTACTTTTCCTTTTCAGAACGAATATATCTCTCTCTGGACAACATATAACCATACAATACAAGGCATGAAAATGCAAATAAAGCCTTTAAAATACCAGGAACAGTGAATAAGGCAGTGATAAGTGCGAAGAATGTTGGAGGTCTCTCTTGTTCAACTAAGGCGTCTAAGTTATCATGTTAGATCGTTGAACAGGAAGGTTATGAAAACAATTAGAGTATCACGGGCGTACCAGTGTGGGTACAGAGTTGCAGCAATAAGTTTGAAATAATACCAGTGTTGATGAAGAAACCACATAGAGCCATCAGGTTGTAACTCATGCTTGGAGAGGAGGAAGTCGAGCGGGAAAGGTCTGGGTAAGGGTCTATTCCGTCGGGGTGGATGATCTGGGAGTGACGTCGTGGTTTATGAGCTGATCTAAGACTCATCGTATGATTTTTTGATCTTTTGATCTCTTGATCTTTTTGAATTTTGAGTTTGATGAAGTTTTTAACAGAGGCAGATTTCCGGTTTTGTGGAGAAAAAAGTGACACAAAAATCGTATTTTTTCAGGTTTCGGTTAATTGCGCACTTCGCAATAGGACGAACAAACACCGGAAATACGCCTACAACTACAAAAAAAGGCTGCTGGAAGGAATCTTTGGTGGAGGTTACGGTGTCGGGTGTTGTGTATTTGAAGAGCGTAGAGTCTGTAGAGGTTATTTATGGTCTCCAAGGTCTGTGCTGGGGCTGGGAAAAACAGTATTACAAGTCACGTGGCCCTTCTCTGCGGCTTCCCAGCCTCGGCTAAATATTTTGTGGAGATGCTACCAATTTCAAATGACGAAAAAAGGGCCGAGGATTTGCCTAAAGACCCCTCTCAAGTATATAAAGAGCTGATCCGCCATAGGAAAACTCTTTTCATTTAAGCTGTACATACTCACCAATACACACTACAGCAATGGTTAACTTCTTACAGAAAGAGCGTCAGCAAACACAGTTCAGCGTTGATAAGGTTAACGCCTTCATTGACCCAAACCACGAAACAACACAGAAGATCTGGAAACAATTGATCAATGATCCGGTTTTATCTGAAGATAGATCCTATTACGATCTAACGAAGCCAGAGTTGAGAGAAAAAGCTGCTAAAAAGATACAGAGATTGTCTAGCTACATTGAGAATGACAGCTTCACCGACTTTGAGAACAGATTGAGTTGGTTGTCCGTTATTGATCCAAGTATTGGTACTAGACTAGGCATCAACTTGGCCTTGTTCTGTAACGCCATTAAGGGTAACGGTACCGATGAACAAATCAAGTACTGGTTGGTTGAAAGAGGTACTTTGCAAATCAGGGGCATCTACGGTTGTTACGCTATGACTGAAATGGCACATGGTTCCAACGTTGCTAACTTACAAACGACTGCCACGTACAATCCAGATAGACAAACCTTCACCATCAATACTCCAGATTTGAAAGCTACCAAATGGTGGATTGGTGGTGCTGCTCATAGTGCCAACCACGCCGTTGTCTATGCCAGATTGGTCTCCAAGGGCAAAGATTATGGTGTCAAGACTTTTGTTGTTCAATTGAGAGACAGCAACTTCGACCTTTTACCAGGTATTTCCATCGGTGATATTGGGTCCAAAATGGGTAGAGATGCCATTGACAATGGTTGGATTCAATTCCACAATGTTGAGATCCCAAAGGATTACTTGCTACAAAAGTTTACTAAGATTGAGGCCAATGGTACTGTTCACAACACACCATTGGAACAAATTAGTTACAGCGCTTTGATCCAAGGTCGTGTTAACATGGTTCTAGATTCTCACAGACATGGTGCTAGATTCATCACTATTCCAATCAGATTTGCCATAGGTAGACAACAATTTGGTGATCCAAAGAATGAAACCCAAATCATTGATTACAGCCTACATCAATACCGTTTGATTCCATACTTGTCATTGATCTACCTATTGGCACCAGCTTCGCAAAAATTGTACGCTGACTACAATCAAATCTTGGCTGAATTATATGCTGGTAAAGATATTAAAAAGACTATTTTTGATTTGAAGAACTTATTTGTTACTTCTGCTTCATTGAAGGCTTCAAACACCTGGTTGACTTCTCAATTGATCGATGAAGCTAGACAGGCTTGTGGTGGTCATGGTTACCATGCCTACTCTGGTTTAGGTCGTGCCTTCCAAGACTGGTCAGTTCAGCAAACCTGGGAAGGTGATAACAACGTCCTATCTATTAACGCTGGTAGATCTATAATCAAGTACTATGAAGCTGCTAAGAAAGGTAAGAAACAAGGGGAGGATTTCCAATACCTATCTGAAAGTTTTGGTAATGATGTGTTGGAGTTTGACAACTTGAAATCTTACATTGACATCTGGAGTGCGATTATTATAAAAATTGCTCAACATGCCTTGAAGATTGCCAATGGTGACTGGGAATCAGTCTCTCAAGAACGTTTATTATTATCCAAATTCAACTCCAACCGTTATTTGTTAGCTTCCTTCTTTGAGAAACTGCAAGGGATTGATGGTAAAGAAAAAGAAGTCCTAACCTTGTTGTACAGACTATACTCTCTGTTCTTCATTGACAAATACAGCGGTGCTTTCTTACAATTCAACTTGTTTGCCCCATCCAAGTTAACTGAAATCCAAGCTGAAATCAAAAAACTACTATCTGCTATTAGACCTCACTTAGCTGGTCTAACTGATGCCTTTAAATACCCAGATGGTGTTATCAACTCTTCATTGGCCGCTTTCGATGGTGATTTCTACAATTCTCATTTCAGTGATGTCACTAGAAACAATGGTAAAGGTACTAAACCACCATACTTGGATGTCTTGACTGAAACTTTAGGTAGGGACTCTAAAGACCAAAGATTATCCCACTCAAGAGCTGAAGACGTGTTGAAGAAGCTAAGTAGATGATTTGGTTGATCCTATTGTTGCGATTCTTAAGAAGTGTGAATTTATTTGATCTAGTTAGTTTTATTATATTCCTTTACATAAATAAAAGCCCATTATGAGTTTATAATGAAGTTAATGTAGTTGAAACATGACAATTACACACTTCACTTATATCGCCGGTATATATGCTGGTGGTTCTTTTCATTAAAAACACTTATGATTCTTCTCTTTGTTTCAAAAAGTGACACCAAATCAAAATCACCTTACGAATATTAACGACTTTCAACCTGCCTGTATATACTTCGATTAAAAATATATATACCTTAAACGCGCATATATATAATTATATAGTTCGAAATTATAATACTTAATTCTAGATTATATTAATTCGTTCTTACTGCAGATCTTCAGAGATCCAACAGTAGCTAAAAATTTGCTAAATTGCCGAGGTAAAAAGTTCACGACGGGATTATAGTACAGTCTTTCAAATTAGCCTCCAAGTAGAGTAGGGTACATTATACACAACACCCAAAAAACACAAATTAATTCAGGTCGCATGAAGAAGAGACAATTTGACGGCCCGCAGTGCGCAAACTTGGGATGTATCAGCTTCTGACAAGAGGTGTAAACCAAAAAAAAAAAGATTGCAGCACCTGAGTTTCGAGTATGGTCTCCCA